>PITA01016653.1:0-45884 GCA_004023965.1 Spilogale gracilis
AAAAAAAAAAAAAAAAAAAAAAAAAAAAAAAAGAAAGAAAGAAAGAAAGAAGAAAAAAAAGAAAAGACAAAAAGGCATCTGAATCTGAAAAGAGTCCTGGCCTTGACCTTATTTATTTCATCATTTTCTGCCAATGCTTACTAATGCCACCTCTATTACCGAGTTAGGCAATGAAAGGGAACATGAAAAGAAGAAAATTATGAAGTGTACAGACCATGTCCTTGAGAAACAGAGACTGGAATAAGTAAAATGAAGTAGAAAACTCAGAAACTGTATAATCAAGTACATTAAGAAGAGCTGCCTTTGTCTTATAAAACAAGTCCAGTTAACTCAGCAACAAGGCCTTTGGTTTTATGGGATGGGATTTAGGCCAAACCAACTCAATTCTCCCTTACCACCAGAGACAGGGTTTCAGACTGCCTTGGAAGAGAGGAGGAAATGACTGGTATAGAGAGCAAAGCCATGACCTTGATTTAACCAGCAGGGCAACACATCTATGCAAAAAAGGTGCAGCTGTACCAGGTGCAAAAACAGAACTGTGTCAGCCCCACCCTTCTCATCTGATCACAGCCACACACTCAAGCTAACTCAAGGTCATGGCTCTCCTCGAAAGTATGGGCAGGTTTCCCCTACTTTTGCAACAGGGTTCTGCACTATATATTTGGGTATAGGTGTAGGAGTAGGGATGCCCTTTGCAGACTTGGTAGGTCCTTATTCCCTACTCCCTACCTATCGTACATTCCAACAGCGTTCTATACTTCCCCCTTCCCAAAATTCATAGCTAAGGTCTACTTCTTTTTTTTTTTTTTCTAAGATTTTATTTATTTGACAGAGAGAGACACAGTGAGAGAGAAAACACAAGCACGGGGAGTGGGTGAGGGAGGAGGCTTCCCATTGAGCAAGGAGCCTGATGCGGGGCTCGATCCCAGGACTCTAGGATTCCGACCTGAGCTGAAGGCAGATGCTTGATGACTGAGCCACCAGGTGCCCTCAAGGTCCACTTTTACAGAGGATATAGTCACTCTGAGCATACACAGGCACACAATGAGATACAAACACAGAAATATAAAGGAACGTCAGAAGAACCTTAAGTCTATCATCCAGGGATAACCATGAGTAAGATTTTGGTAACTCTGGAAAGGAAAGGAAGGAAGGAAGATTCCAGGCTCTGAATGCATACGTGCATACAAAGCCCAGAGTGGCAAGACCTACTTCCAACACCAAGGCGTCCCATTATATACATGGGCTTTTCTATAATAGGCTAAATCCACCCAAAACGGTATTATGGATACCTTCCCACTCAATAAATAATATGAATAAGAACAGCATTCTGTTATACAAGCATACTGGTGGTTAAGCGCTCCCAGTATCAAAGGATACTTATGCTGCATCTAATTTTCCACAATTACAGACTCTGTGTCGAGTAACCCTCTACATAGATCTCTAAAAGGAATCACTGGAAGTAAAACTGCTAGGTCAAAGGATGTGTGTGTCTTATGCTGTGATGCACGCTGATAAACTGCCCGGCAGAGAAGGTTACCGAGTCACAGAATCACCCATCTATAAGGGGCTTGCTCTCCCACCCAGGGTCAATACTGCGTTTTGTTACCCTTTTTTTAAATCTCTATCCACCTAACAGGTTAAAATAAAAACCTCATTTTTATTTGCATTACTTAGATTCTTCTTGAAGCTACCTAAACATCTTTTCAAGGTACCTTGAAGCTACCTAAATATCTTTTCACATATTTAATTGTCTGCTATTTTTCTTCCTCTATTTTTCCTTTGGTATTTATTCATCACTGTCTTTTTGTCGTAGTTCTTTCCATATAGCAAATATCAACCCTTTCCATAGCTTTTCCAGCTTGCCACCTTTCTTTCAATCTTGCTTCCTATGGATCTGTTGCCAGAAGTAACTTTAAATTTTTATGTGGTCAGTTACTAAAGACTATTTTTTCCTATGATCCTGCTTTTTGGGTCAGGGTTCGAACATTCCAAAATCATGGATGCCATTCTTAATTTTCTTCCTAGTGCTGCTAATGGAATTTATTTTGGTTTAAGAAGAAAAGATGATCTCTTTAATTAGTAATAATAATGAAATGTATTATTAGATAGAATGGCTTCAAGGTAGAAGTGAACTGAACTGTCAGGGGACAGTTAAGACCCTGAATGGAATGAACTCATAAATCTTTAATAATATCAAAGTTTCTAAAAACAAAATAAAAGAAGAAGATTAAAGCATAGACAATATAAATCAGGTGAGAGTAGGTAACACTGAAGCAGAAGAAGGTTAAAGATCAGAGCTCAAACTGATGAAGAGACATCAAAAGCCATACCATCTGTCCTGGGAATTCTCAATAAATGGTCTGGAGAAAGAATGGAAATAAGAGCAACATAGGAGGCTGTTACCCCAACTGTCTCCCCACCTCTTCCAGGTCTCTAAGCCCTCATATTAAACTAGCTTCCAACAAGTGAGCTTCATTTGGGGCCACAGAGCTAAATTCAGATCTCCCCTCCGGTTTTCCCTGAAACTCTTTAGCTGCCCTGATTCTCCCTAACAAGAGTATACCTACCCTCCTGGCAGTGTGAGGATGCCTCTTGTCTCCCTGACAGTGCCTGAGCTCTAAGAACATCACCACTGCCCCAGGAGGGTTTCATAAACATTTTCCCCCGCCCTTAAAACAGTGTGGATGGCAGCATGAAAACAAACAATAATTAGTATTATCTCTTGCTTCGGAGCCAGGACATTCTGATTAGACCTTTCATCCAGCACATATTAACAAGCAGCGGTTCGCTACCTGGGCTTGTGACCACAGAGTGTGTGAGCTACTGGACAGGTAGGCTTAAGCAGGCATTAAGAAAGTTCTTGGGCTCTTTCAAGACCGCCTTCTACCTGTTCTAAAGGCTAGACAACTCCAGTGAGGGGTGAGGGAGGGGACCCCAAGGGGAATCGTATATTCCACCTAGAAATCATTCTCCTGCCCAAAGCTGAAGATATATTCAGTATCTGCTAATAGTCCTAACACTTATAATTTTCTCTGTGCCTGTATTTAGGACACCATGTAAAGCAACATTAAGGCGTTCAAGAGCTTTCCCAAAACCGGACTGGCAAGGCAACATCATGCCCAGAAACTTAACCAAGAGGTGAAAGGCCCCAGCGTCCAGCGGGGATCACCACCACTGAGGCAGCAGGAAGCGGAAACCCAAATTACGTGTCCAGAATAATCTGCTGTTCTCCTTGGGGTTGGTCCTGATAACCCAAAAACTTGGGTTTGCATCTCAGCAGATGAGTACTAGGTGAACTCAGGGACTAAGAACACTGCTGGGCCCCAGGCCTGTGCGGATGGACTTCAGCATTTCCTCAGAATCAAGTGAGCAACAGTGTCAAGGAGCTACACTGTTACAAAGCCCTATACTCTTACCCTGAACTTCCAGGCCTTCCTCAATTCCACTTAGAACCTGCCCCATAACACCCATAAACACTTCTCCAGGCCCTTCATGATCCTCCGTAGCATTTGCTGTCATTTAGCAAATTAAGCCTGTATGTTTAAAATCATGTGTACATCGGACGCCTGGGTGGCCCCGTCGGTTAAGCGTCTGCCCTCTGCTCAGGTCATGATCCCAGGGTGCTGGGACTGAGCCTGGTATCAGGCTCCTTGCTCAATGGGGAGTCTGCTTCTCCCTCTGCCTGCTGCTCCCACTGCTTGTGTGCTGTCTCCGTCAAATAAATAAACACAATCTTTAAAAAAAAAATAAAGTCATGTATCCATAAAGCTTCCATACAGTTTCCTAATAGCTTCTAGCATTGAAGTCTTCTCCACGCAGGATGGGAAGCATGAGAGGAAGACTCCTGCCCAGCGCGGACACAGCTCCTCGCCAGACCTGCCCCACTCACGCTGACCTCACAGTGCACATTCAACACACTCTCAAAGGAATGCTTCACTGAACTAAGATGGGATCCCCGCACACCCTAAATTCAGTGACCAAGGTGAACCAGATCACCCGTCTCTTAGCAAGTGTTGGACTAAGATCGCTTACAGGAAGAAATCGTATCTTTGGAGGTCTGATACTCATGTACATACATATTTTGAGATCAGTATGGTCAAATACCTCCAAGACCAGCACGGAACCAAAGCCTGGTGTAATTTGCAGGGCTCTTAAATGGAATACATGTTCTTCCGGGCATCTGAGCTTAAAGTTTTAGGATTTTCGGATTCCTAAGAGCTCAGCACTCCAACTTTTCATACTCCTTTATACCTTGTGTAATTACGAGACTGAAGAGCCCACTCCCCGATGTCTGCCCACTTCCCCACGACACACAGAGTAATACATAATGAGTGTTGTCTGGTGCTCAGAACAGGGCAAAGACTGCGCTGGAGTAATTGCCCATGGGTCTCAGAGCAATCCAGGGGCACCTTGCCCAAAGTCAGCTTAGGGAGGGGAGACTCCACCACCACTAAACTGCAAATTGATGGATCATAAAAAATGCTGCTTGTGCTGAAGGCTGGCAAACTGATCTTCTGGTTTCCTTGAACCACGCGGGAAGCCAAGAGAAAAACACAGCGGAGTGTTAGGAGGAAGTGTCTGGCAGCAGATAAACAGGCAAGAATATGAAAAACAAAGCATACCAAAAAAAAAGGAAATAAATAATCTCTAAATCCCTTCTGACTAGAAGTTTCTGAGGCTGGGAAATGGCAGCCTGAAATACAGAAGAAAAAAAAAATGTTCAACCTCAGTGACAACCAAATAAAATGCAAATTTTGTTGTATGTAAGGAGGGTCATGCTGCACCACTTATTTTATTTAAATAAAAGAAAAAGAAAGAAAGAAAAAAATGAAATCCAACAATGATGAGTCCTCTGGGAAGCTGGAATGTACATTACTGATGACAGAGTGAATTGCCACAGTCGTCTTGGAAAGACCTGGGCAATGTGTTTCAAGAGCATGAAATTATTCAAACCCTTTGGTAAGGCTTCCCACAGCTAAGAATGTATCCTAAGGAAATAGTTCAGATGAAAAGCATTCCACGCATGAAGCTGTTCACGGCAGCGCTCGCTTCAAAGCAAAAGAGAAAAAGCCAGGTAAAGACAGAACAGCAGCTCCACACATCACAACCATCTGCAGAGGTTTTGCAAAACTTAACGTTTGCCCCCCTGATAAATCCATTGTCTAAGACTAGGAGAACCGTTAAATACACTACATCAACCCAAAGGCATGACCAGGAACCATTAAGGTGATTTTTATGGATAATGATGCTTAAATGGCCAACACGTTCACTAGATGAACCAGGAGAACAAAGATGTGGGGTCAGTGTGCCCGTTTGTTTGTTTTTTTTAAAAATATACCTGTCGCCAAGCACTATACTTTGATATCCAAAACAAAAACAAAAACAGTGTGCCCGTTTGTTTGTTTTTTTAAAAATATACCTGTCGCCAAGCACTATACTTTGATATCCAAAACACATTGCCCAGGTCTTTCCATGATTATGCTGGGGTGGCAGGGTTATCTGTAACTTTTTTTTTCCCCTCCAGCAACCTCAGGAACACTACCCATGATTGTTTAAATGTATGACGACACAGGGAAGGAAAAGAAGGGCAGGCAGGCCCAGTAGGCCTGTGATTGACAGTGGCAAGCAGTCACAACAATGCTGGTAGGGCCTGAAAGCCTCAGGGGTGCTCAGCCCTCTTACAATCCTCTTATCACACATGCAGAAACCAAGGCCGAAAGTAAATGATTTGCCCAAGATCATAAAGCAAGATTAGAAACCACTTCCTCCGCCTGCTCCTTTCTCTAGAAGTGGAAGTGGGAAATGGGGACAAGCTCAAAGCCAGAAACAAGCTGATGAACTCAGCCCTGTCTGCAGAGCAATACAGCCCCAAGAGGACCACAGCAGCAGAGTCAAGAGCATGTCATCCCTCAGCCAACAGCAGGACCCCAAGAAGTGGTCCCCGTCTGTCGGTGACACGCAAAGATAGAAGACGAGTTTTATAAGGGACCTCGGTTATAAATTGCACACAAATAAGGAGCAGACACCCCCAACTAACCACACTTTCATCCTTCCCTTCACAGACAGAGAGAATTGGTGTCAGCCCTAAATCAGACAATCCAGCACCCCCGGAAAGCAAAATCCATGAACACATCTCTGCATCCTGAAGATGATAGTGGATATACCTAAGAAAAATCCAGGATGTGTGGATAAAAACTGCATACCTAAAATGATATATACAAAGCACTGTAAATAATCTCCCAACAGAGGGGAAAGGTTCCCTGCCTTGAGATTTTTCTTCAGAAGGTCAGTTTTTCACCAGCCTGTCTCCCATGATGGTGCCTTGCTTCACCAGCACATTCACACAAAAAGGTAATTTTCTCTTAAATTCTAATGCATCAGACTAGCTTTCTGAAGCATCAGACTGGCTTTCTGTTTAAAATGTAATTATGTTGATAAAGGACTAACCACATTTTTGGGGAAATCCAAACGAAAAGGGCTTGGCGTCTCTTTGAGGTTTTAATGGTTTAACGAGGTTGTCAGTGGTTTTCAAACTTAAGGGGGCAGCGGGATCACATGAAGGCCTTGTTAAGACACGGATGGCTGGGCCCCACTCCCAGTTTCGGAGTCAAGACGGCTGCCCAAGCATCTGCATTTCTAACAAGTTTCCAGGTGATCTGCAACTCTTGAACGGAGGACCTCACTTTGAGAACCACAGGCTCTGCCAAGACAGAGGCAGTGTCTACTGCTTAGCACGCACACCGGGTCCTCTTACACCGGGTCCATCAGCAGGGGTCCCGGTCCTCTTATACCGGGTCCATCAGCAGAGGGTCCTGGTGAGAAGGGACTGAAAGGTTAGCAAAGCCTGTGTCAGGTCAGAAACAAGCAGGCGGGGAGGAGGTCAGACCTGGCTCTCTCCTCCAAAGCCTGACCACAAACCATGGTACCCTTTTCCGCCCATTTTTTGGTAAAACAAGACAACAGCAGGAACACAACCCAGGGGTGCAGGAACACATTTGCTTACTGTGGGAAACCTCAAACAATATTCGTTTAAACGATTCCATCCCTGGCAATGTAGTCTCGCCCCTTCTTAAACCCTATGATTAAAACAAAACAAAGAGTACCAGATGACAGAAACCCTTTAGTGGCTCAATTAATCAGAACAGAAGTCACCAATTACTGGCAGATAATAACTTTAATGTCCTACCTCCCCCTCATTTGGCAGCTCCTAGTATTCTAAACCTGAGCCCTTTCCAACTGGGTGCACACCCCATCCTTTCCCTGCTCATCTTTCACACTCGCCAGGCTTCTCTGAAAACAGGGAGGGGTTAAAAGGAAGAAGGGGGAGGAAAACAAAAACAAAAACAAAAACAACCCTGCTGAAGGCTGCGGGGGCAGAGATAGCAACACTAATTGCTCCCATTCTCTAGCTCCTCAAGAGGCAGATTGCAGGGGCCTGTGTCTTCGGAGAAAGCTCTCCTATCTTCACGGCAGCTCTCAGCAGAGCAACTCAAGTGCCCTTAATTGTTTATGTTCTTAATGCAGAGCCTCTTGAATGCATTCATTTTTAATAGCAGGCTTGAGTGTGGGGCCCATCAAAGAATGACAAAGCAACTCTTCATTGGTTCTCTGTCCTGCAATGATGGTCTTTTGATTTATTTGCAAATGACAAGCTTGGCAGGCCCCACTTGAGGGCTGCCCTCATTTTTTTTTTTTAAGAATTCAGTTGCATTTTCCAAGATGAAGTTGAGCCTGCAATGCTGTGTATTTGTATAAAATTTTCCCCCTTCAGTTCCTTCTAATTAATGACTTAAATGTTTTGACCCAACTGTTGCCAAGCAGAGCATTTGGGCTTTAATTTGTCATTTTGGTAAAGATGCATCCTTGACGAAAGCATCGCAGCTGTTTCAGGACCCAAACAGCACATTTTCATTATTCAGAAACCCTTTTTACGGAGTTTAGCAAGTGCTGTTCACAGGAAATTCTACCGACTTGTCCCATGATGGAAAAAGACAGCTTTTGGTGGCCTTAAAGGAAAATGCACCACTAGGCCATCAAAGGTTTTCAAGACACACTCTGGGGTGAATCACGAATACAACCATGAATTCACCACCTATTGTTCTCAGAATGGAAGGAGAACAAGTCTCTTTGGGAACACACCCAAGGTAAGCCTACACCTCTCACCCTCTTCGCAGGTCTTAGTCATTAGGGAGCTCATGAGAAATTAAATAATACCATACAATAGCAGGATTAGTGGGAGGAAAAGCAGACTACATCATCCTGGCACGAAGGCTAAAATTACAATCACGATAATAAAACATGCCCATGTAAAGACAAAGACTGCATGGGGATATGCAAAAATCCAGTTACCTCTGAAAACCTGGTCGATGACACTGTTCCTTTTCAAAATTTGTAACATTATTTTCCTCTCAATAAAATTTATAACATTTCCTTCTCACTGTAGCTACCCTTAGGCCCTTGTAATTTGTCTTCACTTAGTACTGCCGCCTCCCAGCCGACTACAAGCCCTACGTCCACATCTTCCGCCACGACAGAGCGAACAACCTGTGCACAGCACCTACAGAAGCACTAGTCATCCTCAGTGTTAACACCAACCGTTGCCTCGCTCCCCACATTTGGTTTAGAGATCACTGGATAAACAGCTGGGTGTACTTCCCTAACAGGTCCGAGTCTTTAGCCCATCCATACAGTGGGAGAGGAAATTTCTGCCTGGGCTGACCATGAGCCAGGGGTTCCCTTATTTTATTCTACTTCATTATTTTATTTCATTTCGTTTCGTTTTTGAGAGAGAGCGAGAGCACATGTCTGTGCACAGGAGGGGGTGGAGGGAGGGGGAGAGGGAGATAAGAGAGATCTTGAACAGGCTCCGTGCCCAGTGCCGAGCCTGATGCAGGGTTCGATCTCACAACCCTGAGATCATGGCCTGAGCTGAAATCAAGAGTCAGCCGCTTACCGGATTGAGCCACCCTGGCGCCCCAAGTGTTCCCTAATTTTAAAAGCATGCTGCAGCTGAATCACCCACACATAGGCATGACAGCTCCGACTCCTCTTCCAAAGCAACTTCCTAGGCAAAGCTGCTACTCTACCAGGAGGCCTAGCAGTGCTGTGCGTCAAGGCGGTAGAATGGCCACCACAAGGCAGATACACTTTGTGATGGTGAGAGGCCAAAGCAAAGCCTTCAGAGCCCAAACTCATTCTCCATCCAGGAAGTCCCACCCCTCCCCTGGGGTTTTAGGGTTCCCAGGCTGAGCTACTGGAAAGGTGGTCCTTTGGAAAGGAAGACAAGGTTTCCCAGTTGGAAGAAGCCCGCCAAGCTCCAGAATGCAGTGAACACGGGGCATCACAGGCTGGGAGCCACTGGGGTAGAAAAAGAACTTGTGCACAATGAAATCAACGGTCAAGAAAAAAAATTAATTTCTTGAAAGCATCTCAGATTAGGATTGAAATGAAAGGTGGGATGTTGACGAAAATTTTCATCACATACTCCTTTTGCAAAAGCTTTTAAATATTTAGAAGACGGTAAGTACAAGGATTCTCGATGACAGACTTCACTGGTGTATTAAAGATTCACAGAGTATTTACTCAGCTATGCAGACGGTGGCAAACAGGAATCTCATTTTAAATACAAATTAAATTACTAAAACAAACAAACAAAACAAAAAAAGCCTGATCATTCCATCACAATATAATCCACAGAGAAATCGAAGAAACAGAATAATAATTACCAATTTTTCAAGATAACAATCAAGCTACTTTCATGAGGTAATTTATTCAAGGTTACACGGACTGACCAAAAATATATAATTAAAAGCATGTCAAAGAACAGCCCAGAGTCCCCTTCTACCCAGTCATGCCAACGTATAATTTGAAAGTGATCCAGGATTCCGAGGTTACTGTGCTGTCCAGGCTAGACTGAGGAAATACTACGTAGAAGGGGGAATAGCGAGGGCCGTGACTGTGAGAATGAGTTATAAGCCACGGGCCCCCAGAAGTCTCCGCTCTTGTAACTCACCAGTTCTTTGACAAGTGGACAAATCAATTTATGTGCTCTAGTGTGTTTTCAGAAAGCATCCCAGATACCATTCCATTAATTATGTGGGTTTGGGACATGTCAATTCTCGTTTCCCAGAGCAGCAGAAACCAAACTGAACCCCATATTCTGTTACACTGGTTCCCACCGGGCTGGGCTGGCTCAATAACGCTGAGCTCCTTCTGGAAGGACAGAATAGACTTCCTGCCATTTGGACTGTGAAACACAGTAATCCACCAGGGAATAAAGGTCAATGTTGCACTTTTGGTCATTACTGAATCATTTGAGATGATCTGTGGTGAGGATGAGAGGAAAATCGAAGGCTGCGAGAACACTGCAAATGGCCTGACCTCAGACCAATTTTCATCTCCATCTGTCTAATAGACATGCGGATAAAAGGCCCTCCCCTCCCTCCTTCTGGGCCATTCGGCTGTTTCCAAATCCGCGGCACAAGCCAGGAATCAGTTAAACAATACATTAATAAGGGGAAATAACCTTCTAAGCCCCAGCCCAACGCTTACTCAGGTTTTAGGCCATCGGCTAAAGTTTGGAACGCAATTTTCCAGTCTGCAAGCAGTGCTGCAGAGTAGAAATTCTAAGGAATACAGAGAAATTATCCGCAATGCAGGGGCATGTGCCAAAACCTCCTTGTTTGTACATGCAAATGTATGCATACTTACACCTCCGCCCCCCCAAAGACAGTCCCAGGATCTCTATTACATCTGCGAGCACACACGCAAAGGATGCTGCTACAAAATAAACCTTTTGTTTCTCAAGCGTCCAATTAATGCTGCTTAATCATTACTAAGCCATTTCAATTCTTAAATGCAAAATATTCCTGGGAACCCAGAGCCTAATGACCATTTAAGCCATGGACTTAATGTTACCATCCTGACTTTATACTAACACTCGCCTTCACTGGTTTGGCCCAGCTACTTTTTTAAGGTAACGTTGCACCGTATATATATATAAGTTTAGGCCCCCACAGTATATCAATGTCAAACAACATCGTGTCAAGCTAAGATTCAATTCAGGTAAGTGCCACTGCCAAATTTTCTTGTTCCCAGACGGGCTTTAAGATTATTTTATTGCTTAAAATTTAATTTGTTCCAACTCGTGTCTCCATGACAACGTTGGCTAACCCTGCAAATCATTTGGGTAATTGGATATCTTATCTTTCTATTGCTCTCAAATCGAATGATTCTGCTAGAATTGTAACAGCCAATCAAATTTACAGTCCTCCTGAGTAATAGACTTGGAAAAGTAGCCACATTCATCTCCTCTTTACAGCCATATTAACCAGTACGCGACAAACAGTAGAATCTGGTCTTCAAACTATACTCCAAATTATAAATGGTGTCAATACCAATATTCTCACAGTACAAAGCCTACTCAAAGGCTCCTTCCCTTTTATACTGTTCTAATTTGAGAAGCAACAATTGGTACTCATTCCATACAAACCCTGAGCTAAATTTTAGTACTTTGAGGGAAACTAACAAGAGTGCAAATCAGAAAAAAGAAAATAAAAATCACAGCTTTGGGGAGAGGGGGGAGGGGAGGGATCTGACCTTGTGATAAAATAATGACCAAAGCCGGGGCTACATAAGATTATCCTAGTGCACTGACATTGATCTGTCTGTGTCTTTGGGTGGGAAAGCCATACTTGATGCATTCGTCAAGAAATAAGAATACAGGTTCAACAACTACCTCAAAAATCTCTGTACCCTGAAAGCTGGGTCACCAAAATGTGACACCTCTTCCATACTTCATTGAATGTATAAATATCACAGCATTAGGGTAAGTCATTTACGGAATACTGATTCCTTATGAGATGCAAAACTCAGCGATTTCCCTCTCGAGTTAGTGGTATCCTTCTGGCCTTTGGTGGGCTAAAACGTAGAAGTTGGATACATTTCCGTGATCCAATTCCAGCCGTCTGGGTAGCTGTGCGCGGAGAGTGGCTCCACGGGCGGGAGCTCACAGCCCAGGCACCGCCGAAGAGCCAGCCGCTCACAAGTGGAAAAGGCTCCAGAACGTCGGCCAACTGGCAGGCTGCATGCATTGTTGAGAACCTCGTGCTTCCCCTGCAGATACTTGGGACTTCAGAACCGCTTCTCAAGCTCAACACAGAGACAGCAACATGGGGCTGCTGGGCACACAAAGGTCAGCAGGCTGCCGAGGCTCAAAGCAAGTGTGAGAGCAGGTCCTGGCACAATTTGTCTGAACACATTTGAGCGGTTTCCTCCTCCAACCCAAACGTGTTCGATGACATCCAAAAAGTTTCTACAGCACCTATAGCATCATGCATGACAGGAAGAGCCAAACACCTAAGCTTCTGTGTCTCTAATCCCAATGCCTCTCCTTTTCTCCCCTGTGCATTTTTTTAAAAAGATTATTTATTTGAGAGAGAGGCAAAGAACGAGAGAGAACACAAGCAAGGGGAGAGGCATTGGGAGAGGGAGTAGCAGACTCCTCACTAAGCAGGGAGCCCGAGGCGGGGTTTGATCCTAGGACCCTGGAATCATGACCTGAGCTGAAGGCGGATGCCCAGCCAACTGAGCCACTCAGGGGACCTTCCCTGTGCATTTTTCCCCCTGCTCTCCCAGATACTACCACACAAGCAGCAGCTGGACTGTGACCGTCCACAAGGATCTCAAGCCCATGGTGAGACGTGGAGAACATAACACAAGTACCTACTCAAAGTTCTACATAGCATTTTACAGGTTCCCACAGCGACAAGGAAAATGGTCCACCTGTTAGCTCCCTGAGGCTGGAGACTTCTTCCCTCCTTCCTTCTCTACCAAGCAACAACCTGATAATTCTCACCTCCTCTTTTTCAATTAAGAACTGGATTTTCCATATTATAATAAAATAAAATAAAAAATGCACCTCTCATCCTTTTGTTCTGCCAAAACTCACTTCCACAAGATGAATCAAATCCTCTTTGTTGCTCCTCAGTCCCCTTACATGAAAGAACTCAACCTCGTAATTGTTTTCACTGGTAGTCACTGTCTTCTCTGGTAGTTGTATTAACTACTTAAGGCTGTGACCCTCCAAGGGCACATTTTGCTGTTTGGCCTAAATAAGGCATTTTAATTCCTCCAGATTCCGTGGACAACAGGAGGGTACCAATAGGTGATAGAAAAGAAAAAAGAAAAGTCTCCTTTTGAACCTAAAGATAAATACTTCAGATCTTAGAAGGCAAAAAAAACAAAACCAAAAACAAAAACAAACAAAAAAAAAACCTTTGTAATTGAGGGGAAACAATGAGAAGTGAATAATGCACGTTAGGGAGAAAGGAAGCTGCTGGGCTTGAAAAAACAAGATGGGAGCCTGGCCTAGAATCCAGCAGCAGGGCAAAGTCTTAAAAGGACCGATAATATATTTGGATAATCAGTTTCAGGAACAAGTATCTTTCTCTGGGGGTGCCCAAGCGCCAGGCACCAATGTAACCACTCCAGGGGCAAAAACTCACTTACTCCTGATAACTACCCTATATGCTGTTGCCATCCCCAAAACTATTAGCCTGTTTTCCCTTCGGTGAGGAGGAATTATTAATACCCATGCAAAAGGAGGCTGGAAGATTTACAGACAGCCCCTAGGGCACATAGGCACTCAATGGATGGGAGCTGGACTGCTCACTCTGAGGTCCCAAATCAGCTTACTCTACAATAATCAGCCCAAGAAGCTGACTTTTGAAATCCAAACAGCTGAAGGAGACACCAGGGACACCAGGGAACAGAGCTGGCACCTGTCGCTGCAGGCTGCTCGGAGACCAGGTACCCTTTCTCTGCCCCAGTGGCCCATCCTTTATTCTCTCCATTCCAGACCAAGATACAGATCAATGTTAAGACCTCCTTCCCTAAACCGAAGGCGACCTTTTTATTTTCACTCACTAATCCATAGAAGCCTTTCAAATGGCACAAATAAAGGCGGCTACATTTTGTTCTCTAAATCAATTTTCTCCCCAGCCATCAACTAGATGTTCCCGCACAGAGAAAGAACAGCCCTTCCCTTCTAATTCAAAAATCCATACTGCCATTGCCCTTGCAAACTGCTAAACAAGCAGTATCGGCAAGTCGCTTGTGTTCTGTAATATATTTACTGCAAATCCCAACGGCTCGCGTCCTAATGCGGTTTTCTATTGTTGTCTGTGCGTGTCAATACACTGGCTGGTCACCTTACTTGTAAGAGGCTCTGACCGGCTGTTTGCTCAAGGCATCAAGAGGGCGCCTAGCAGAGACAAAGGCTGTTGCTCCTACAGGGCTGCGCCTTGGAGAGCCTCCTCCTCAGCTGGGGCCCTCAAAGAGGTTTTGTTTTCTGGCACTTCGCATCCCTGTACCACCCACAGCCTCCCAGGCCAACTTAAACTCTCCAACGGGACAGTTGCCTTCCATCCAAAGTTCCAAATCAGAGTCCTTGAACACAATTTTTTCCCCGTTTTCTACCTAACAACATTAAAACTCTTCCCCCCTTAGAGAATATGCTGATGGCATCTTAAAGGTACATATTGTGAAGGACCAAAAAGTAGGAAGGCTTGGTTGGGCGCAGGGGGGAGGAGCCTGGCTTTTCCGTTAAGCGCAAATCTCTGCTTTCAGGTACAGCTGAAAAAGCAAGCCCCCTAGCACCATATTCTACAACCATGCCAAAAAACAAAGGGCTAAGTCTAGGAGGAAAGTGCTATAAAATGTCTGAACGCCTGTTGAGATGGAATTCTTAAAATGTGTTTGGAGATAAGCCCTCCTTCATGTGTCCGTCTAAAACAGGGTTGGGAGCTAATAAAAGGTACGGGCCCAAGTATCCCAGAATTATTTTCTCCCTTCTTATTGGGGGGAGGGGAGCGAAAGCTGTATGTTAAGATATGTGACAGGCAGATCCTGGGATCATACCAGTGAGAACAGCATGAGTGTTCACTGTTTATTTCCTTTTCCTTTTCCATATATTTGAAATTCTTCCCAATAACATGTTTGGTGGGGCAAAGGAACTGTGTAAAGACCAAAATAAAGAATCTAGGGGTATGATCATGATTAGTAAGAAATCTGGCAATTCAGTTAAGTTTCTTGATACTTCATGCATGATGAGCTAACTTACCCACAACTCCGTTTCGGGACTGTGGTGGTCCTGAGGAGACCAGCGGTGGTCCCAGGGCTGGTGATGTGTGCAGGTTAACTGTTCACACAGAAACCCAAGCCTCAGCAACACCTACTTCTGTTTTCACTCTCTCTTCAGTACAAATCCAAATATGTCACTATCATTAGCTCCCCAGGAAGAAGCCTCTGTGGATATTATGACTCTAAGTCACTTGTCCAAAAGAAAAACTGAGCATAAGTGCTTATATGAGAACTGAGGTCCTAAAAAACATCTAACAAAATCAAGCAGATTTCATTCTTAATTTCAGCATCAGAATCCAGCCTTGTACTCCCAGGCTCAAGTTTTTAATCCGGATTCCACAGATTTACTGAAGGATCTTAAGATGTCCCCAAACAGCCAAAATTGTTGGGCAAAGCTATCTTGGTATATAAAAATGTGTGGGATTTTTTTTTTGCCCAGCAACTTACACCTGATTTTCATGTGGGTTCAAGATGCAAAGTGAGTACAACTACCACTCTTAAGAAGCACATTAAACGCTACGTAACCAGTGCCCACTCTGTCTAACCCATTGGGAAGGGTACTGAGTAAGTCTCAAATGCAAGTTTTGAGCAGACGGCGTTCTAGTCAGAGCAACAAACGACACATGTGAGAAAACATTATTACAGAAATTGGAGCAAAAATCGGTGATTGGACAGGCTCTTGTTGGAGAGGTCATGGAAGGCCTTAAAGTAAACAGAGAGTGTTGTTATTTGAACTGGACCTTGAAGGATACTGAGGAAGGCCATTTGAAGCTGGACACAAAGACCTGGGCTTTTTATAAAGAAAACAGAAAAATGTACAACATATTTTAGGCAGGAAGAAGAGACCCACCGGCTGGTCTGAGGGAGAAAGACAAAGGTGACCAAGTAAGACTAGCAGGGACAGCAACCAGGGGCAGACACACAAGGCTGTGAGTAACATGCACGGGGGCCACCACCGAAGTGGGAAGTCAGAATCAGGAAGAACAGACAGACCAACATGTCCAGGGACCCAAACCCCAAAAGGGGTTCTGCATTCACCGCTATAGGAGACGCTCCCATTCGTGGGCTGCAGTTGTGGGCGCCTGGACGTCAGCTGCTGGTCTCTAAGTGCGCCCACGGCCACACAGGCCGCGCCAACAAGGCGCACGGAGGAGGTGAGAACTTTTATTTTAACCTCTCTGCTTACAATTTCTGTTTATTACAAATGGATACGATATGTTAGTACATAATGCTTTTTGAGACTTATAAATCTGTAAGCAAACAAGTCTGGTGGTATATTTTCAAGCTTTCCACAGACAGGTCTCACAAAATGCCATGGGCTAACTAATAATTTAGTCAGACCAATAACAGTGTCCAACAACATCAAACCCAGCACCGTACGGCAGATTATGCACACCACACTTAACAGCAATTCTCTCTATCTGGCAGATGAAAAAATAAATTCAATGGATGGAATCCTCAGAGTTTGTTTTTTCCTCCCAGTCTTCTCCTTATACCCAAAATGACTTTCACCCTACCCTTTTCTGGCTAATATTTGTGTTCAAAGAATGACTAAGTAGCAAAAAAAAAAACTTCTAGAAAAACTAAAAGTTTGTTTGTTATGCCTACTGTGAGAACGTGTGGGGAAAGGGCCGAAACACTGGGCTCACAGTTGCTTTCGTGTTGCTTCGAAGCAGGCAAACAGAATTAAACTTAGTGATTATTAAAAACTGAAATGTGAAATAATAAGATACAGGTTTGAGCAAAATCACAGGTTACTCGCTAAAACTCGTGTCAACATTTCTTGAAATTTCATAAAATGCATGGCAAATGAATGGTCTCTAAACCATTCAGTAAAGTTCTGTGAACAATTTTAGAAACCACTTTCTGGGTGCCTGGGTGGCTCAGTGAGTTAAAAGCCTCTGCCTTCAGCTCAGGTCATGATCTCAGGGTCCTGGGATTGAGGCCCATGTCAGGCTCTCTGCTCCTCTCTCTCTGCCTACTTGTGATCTCTCTCTGTCAAATAAACAAATAAAACCTTTAAAAAATAAATAAATAAAATACAAACCACTTTCTGCTAAGCCAAGTGACTAACAACGCACAAATATATTAATTTGTTAAAATTTCATTGTGAATTTTTTTTCATTTTTCAGATCAAACCATGCCGCAGAAAAAAATGACAAAATCTCTCCCACCTGAGCGCCCACACCTACACCTACACAAGCTCTAACTTAAAACAGCAAACCACAGTTGCGGAGCAATCCCATGACACATTTCATATTACAAAACTAACCAAGCGCCCTGGGAAGGACTGTTCTCAATCTGTAAATGCCTACTCTTATCAAATAAGCTTACCTACAAAAACTGCCTAAAATTTAATTAAAAGCCATTATACCAAATATTCCACATTTAAGGTACTAGTTCTGAAAATTTCAACTTTTGAAAATCTGAAGTACCAGAAGGCAACAGGGATGAGGGGGCTCCTGGGAAAATCAAGCCTATGAGAAGCCCAGTTTCTTAGTCTCCTCCAATGTAATCCACTCCTGAAGACCACAAATGTTTAATAATAGAAGCGCAGACACTCAGATCTATGGAAACCTAAAATGGGTCTATGAACCAATAACTGAATATAACGTTAGTTTAACTACCACACAAGATGATTTATTTAAATATTTGCTAAAGGAACAGATTCTTTCTGTGTTTCTCAATAAACACTATTTGGAGGAACAGCTTAAGCCCTCTGGCCAAAGACTCCACTCAAGGGGCACACAGAGGCCCTGGGTTCTGAACAGTGGTGGGGGTGCGGTCTAGAGGGACAACCCTCTTCCACTAAGAGAAGCCATACTGAGAACCTCCTTAGTCTAACCCCTCATCTTACAAGGTCAGAAACTGACGCCCAGGCAGCTAGTCAGTGACTCACCCAGTCACTAATCAAAATCCCCTAAATAAGGGACCTCAGTGAGCTGTATTTTAAACCAAGGCCCATCCTAAAGATCATATCTTTTGACCTTCATAGAGCTTTTTTGGCATCAATTTTGAATTTTAAAAAATATCTTTTATCTTAAGGACTATGTTTTTTGACCCCTGCCTTAAATTCTGTGCATCCCTGACCTCTCCCAGAGTCTCGGCTCTGGATAGAAACCAGGACGGAGCCCACCACTGAAGGGGTCGGGAAGGGTGACAGAAAGTAGGGAGGAATCATCTGTCCTACTTGCTGATTAAAAAAAAAAAAAAAAAAAAAGGTTAATCTTGTGCCTCGAAATCTGGGTTCTCAATACACAGGGAGCTTTATCTCTCTTCACTGAGGGTCCTCAAGGGCAGGCCTGGCTAATGAAGTGAAGTTGGTGACCACTCCAATCTTGAGGACAGCTAGTCTATGTGTATTACAAGGTAATTAACACCTGGTGGAACCTAACTCTAAGTGCAAGTACTCCAGCTACATCTTTTCCCATTCTGAGACCTGGATTTGGAGGGGGGGATGGGGGACACCTTAAAGGGAAAACTGTAAACGGAAAACACACGTAGTTAAAAAGCAGGAAGAAAGGTAACACTTGCAGACAAAGAGTTTAAGAGTCACATCTAAGGGATTAACCTGCAGGTGAACCCCTAACAGTTTCACCTAAGCACTTTAAAAACTACCAGAGGACAATTTATTTTTTAAGGGAAACTTTAAAGCGCACATCAAAACTGTGAAAGCAGTTTCCCTCCGAAATTTACGTGCTCTGAGGTACTGTGCTGCCTGAACCACCACATGGCCCCTGGTTAAGTTAAGCTCTCATCTGCTTCTCTTTCCACTCTCCTTCCCCACCCTCCAATGAGCACTGCAGAAAATGTCTTTCCTTCCACAGCTAGTCCTTTCATTTATTTTTAAATTCTTGGCCGCCCTGGAGAGCCCCGAGTGTTCACTCTGCCTGCTCTTCAGAATAGAGGCACGGAGAGACAAAGTGACTGATCACACGCACTGTGCCCTGGGCCTCAACCAGGAGTCCTGACAACAGTTCCCAATTTTCTTTTGTTCTTAAGACATATTTTAACCTGCAGATAGTAGTGCTCGGTTGGCTACAACTTTCTACCTACTCATGGCTGTGACCTCCACAGGCCAGGCAGTACTGCCGATTTTCATGAATTCTTAGAACACGCAACTAGCCCTGATGTGATTGTGTTTCATGAAGCTGTCAGCACAGAGAGAGAGAGAGAGAGAGAGAGAGAGAGCAGGAGAGACATGCAACCCAGCCGACTGGGTCACCACACAGGGCCCCAAAGGTGGTTCCACCACTGGCCCCATCCTCCAATGGCAGGCGGCTAGGTAAAGCAAAGCAGCACTGAATTCTAGGAATCAGGTGACCGAACCTCCAGCTTCAGCAGAAACGACGCCCTGACAAATTCCAGGCTCTGAACACATGCCCACTGCCACAGGCAGAGCAAAACACCGACCCGATCTACCTCACAGGATGAGGCAAATCACTTCTGAAAACTGTTAAGTGCTGTACAGATTCATGCCACTAAAGACACCTTGTGACACGGCTTCATGAGCATCGCGAAGAGACACACAAGTGGAGTAAATAAGGCTTCTATATGCATTTACAGTGCATCTTGTTCCCAAAATATCAAATGAGGTGATACCACAGCACATGATAGAAAACACAACAGGCACAGCCCTCAAAACAACCAGCCTCAATTCACCCTAACACCCTGGTGGCATCAGGATCGCCTTGACCTGTCATGAGATGTCGCTACCTCTCCTGGAGAGAGAGACCGAGAGTTGACAGGCCACCTGGGAAGAGATGGACAAGCAGCGATCTATAAAATACTCAAACAAAAACAAAGAAACCGGGCGCCTGGGTGGCTCAGTTGGTTAAGCGACTGCCTTCGGCTCAGGTCATGATCTCGGAGTCCGGGGATCGAGTCCCACATCGGGCTCCCTGCTCCGCGGGAAGCCTGCTTCTCCCTCTCTCACTCCCCCTGCTTGTGTTCCCTCTCTCGCTGTGTTTCTCTCTGCCAAATAAATAAAATCTTAAAAAAAAAAAACCAAAAAAAAACAAGGAAACCATGGTCTTTTTTTAAGATTTTATTTATCTATTTATTTTGAGAGAGAGAGAGTGCATGGATGTGTACGGAGGGGGAGAGGGAGAAAGAATCTCAAGCAGACTCCCCACTGAGCAAGGAGCCCAAGACAAGACAGAGCTCACTCGCAGGATGGTGATACCATGACCTGAGCCAAAATCAAGAGTCGGATGCTTAATGGGGCGCCTGGGTGGCTCAGTTGGTTGGGCGACTGCTTTCGGCTCAGGTCATGATCCCGGAGTCTTGGGATGGAGCCCCACATCGGGCTTCCTGCTGGGCGGGAGGCCTGCTTCTCCCTCTCTCACCCCCTACCCCGCTTGTGTTTCCTCTCTGGCTGTGTTTCTCTCTGTCAAATACATAAATAAAATCTTAAAAAAAAAAAAAAAAGGAGTTGGATGCATAAGGTGCCCCTCTCAAAAACAAAACAAAACAAAACAACAACAAAATTGTCTTAATGCTACAGTAAAAAAATTAAGTACCCATTACCATCGCCAGTACACTGACTTTTCAGTAACCAGCCACATACGGGAGCAGAGAAAGTGAGGGGAAGGCTTATCAGGAAGTGTTGACACAACATAAACATGGACTGTGGGCACCAAACCAAGTAAGGAAACCACAATTATACCATTCTCGATTTGGACGCGCTTCCACTTTAAAACTTCCAGACGGAAAAGTCGGTGGTGAGATTTGACACTGAAAATCTCTAAAACTCACTCCTTGGACAAGCCCACTGAAAGGTGGGGAGACAAATCTTAACATGAAAGCTCTCTCCATGCAAAGTCTCCCCAGTCTCCCCATCGCTGCATTTTTTTCAGTAACAAAGATGTTGTCAGAAATGACAATTTTTTGTGTCCCCTGATGATGCCTTGCTAGCATTTGGTTATAAGCCATAAAGCAGGACTAATTTCAGCCTGTCAGGAGTCTCGCTAATGCCCAGTTTCCCCCCAGAGAGAATTCCTGTCAACTCTAATGAGAGCTCCAAAGGCCCTCTCTACAATATAATGAGCACTTAGGCCATGCTGGTGATCAGGCGGCAAAAAGCATCAATTTGAGCCTGGCTACACCCTGGGGGCCAGACGTCACCAGTTTTAATAAGAATTATGATTACTAGCTGCACCAAATGCCTCCTCAGAACTTATTATTAATGTGTGACATTCAGAAGGATGTTTTTCAAATGTAAGGCCACTTTAAACTGAATTACAGCACTGCTTTGCACACCACTCTAGTTAAGGGTCTGTTAGCATTTACAATATAAACTAAATTTCAGGGGGCTTAATACCCTACCATGAAGAACATGGCATCTCTGAGCTTTTCACATTTTTCAAATTATTGAGCCAATTATACACAGCATATTATTAATGCATACTGCCTCATGGATGGACAATATTACTCACAACCAATAGTGTATAGAAACTCATTAGAAACCTATTTTCACACCATGGGGCTCCTGACCCTCTTCGCCCCTTCTTCCTTTTTCCTACTCGATAAAGAAGAGGTCATCTAACCATGTAACCTAAAGGAACACAGAAGAATCGCACACCTTCTTTACCTCCCCAGTAAATCCTATACTAGCACACAGCATCACACCGAGGTAGTGTTTCCTTGTCAAAGAGTTGAAGTTATTAAATCCTTTGAGTTTATAACTTTAAGTAAAAAGCTCAGTCTCCTCTTACCCTTCTAGAATTTTTGTTAACAAAATGTGCCTTTGGGGTAACTTAAAAAAAAAAAAAAGTGGCAGGTTACAACTCCTTCACCCAGTTTATTTGCATAATTCATTTAAATGACCATAGATCTTCTGTCCCAATTACTAGCAACAAGTTACAACTGCCTCAGTCAGGCACTAGGCATTGAAACACACAAAAAACAAAGGCACAAGCCAACTGTAATCTAGGCTACCAATTTTGCAAATCAGAATAAAATCAGCATTTTTAAAGGCCCAATTATATTAATGAAAAGCCTTGAACCTAACTATCCTTTTCCTAACACGTATCTGAGAACAGATCTAATGTACATGACTTAACATTATGAAATCTATGATGAATTAGAAATCAAAGAGTGTGGAGTTACAAAAGCAGAATTCAACTCTGAAACACACTTGCTTAATGAAAGTCTTTGAATATAGGGAAGATCTGAAGGCTGAACTAATCAATTTCTCCACTATGCCCCAGCCGGTCAGCCATGCTCTTTAATTTAATGAAACAAGGGTTTGAGATGAAATAGCACATATACATCAAGTAAGAATTGTATTGTTGCACTTTGAAATGTGTCCAACTGTGCAACTTCATCTGATGATAATTTTTTAAGAGGCAATCGATTTCTAAAAGACTTATTGTACCAGCGTCTTGATGAAAAAGTGAATGTCAGCATATCTCCAGAATACTTACACCCTGCCATTAATGCTTTCTTTGGCAGACAATGACTACTCAATCGAGGGTCCTTTGGGCTGAGCAATCATTTAGCTTTTCTTCTCTTATGAGGTCCTTAGTGCCTTGTTCCAGCTCAATACTCTTTTTATACACCATTATAGTAGCCATAAGTGTGAATTTTATGGGAACTTGCAAACTCATAGTCATAGCTAGAGCTTTCCAGTCACTAATCTTTTCATGCTTTTAAAACCACTAGGACTGAAGCGACTCCCAGCACATGCTGTGGCCATAAAAGAATGCTTTTTTCACTTCCAAATCTGCATCAACTGAGAAATTTTTCAAAAAGATGTTTGCCAATAAGCCACTAATCCTGAGCGTTGCTCTATGCAACCCCAAAGCATGAAAAGAAGCCCACAGTTAGTCATAAATGATGTTTAAACTGCTAAAGGAACTCCTGAATATCTTCTTTCCCCTGCAGGACCACACTGCTGTCCAAACCAGCAAAAAAAACAAGCTCCTCTGAATTTCAGAACTCTACACGATAGTCAGATCTTTCAAGAGAAGAATAAAACTACCCAGGTAGAAAAGTCAACTCAGAGACTCAATTTCTATCAGCCTAGAAACAGGCTGGTTCACATTTCCAAAGCACCTCTCGCCTAGTCATTTAAAGATTTGGAACTGTCAAGAAGCGACCCTTCTGCAAAATACCACCACTAACTCACAGGAAGGGAAACCAAGGCAAGAAGATGGCATACAAATCCCCACACCACTGAGGAAAAAGCCAATTTTATGGAATCATACTGATTTCTCATTTCAAATGGAGATTTAACTAAAGCTTACCTGTTTATGCATTTCTATGTTTAATCCATATGACATTTCATAATACTGCAAAAAGGAAAAAAAAAATCAAGCATTTCATTAACTCACGTTTTGCAATGCTAGGAACACATATTTGCTAATCTTACATGAAAAGGAGAAAAGTCTAATCTCTGATACCTACCATCACATAGTGCCTCTGCATTTCTGTCTTTTCACTTGCCAGTTTCTCACATTCCAATTTAAGGCTACAAAAACAAAACAGGCAACTTAATGTAAACATTATGTCACTTGTTTTAACATCTGCCTCACATATTTGCACTTCAAGTAAAAACACAGACCAATTTGGAAAAGCCATAAACTATTTAGGTAAACATGCAAAAGCTTTGTCCTGGCACTTTATAGGGGAAAAGGGTCAGGAGAACAGTACAGGGTCTCCATTCAGCTAGTATTCTCTTTCTTCTTGGTGCATACCTGGTCAGCTGCCAAGAATAAAAAATCTGTCAAAACCTCTAATCTACCCAGAAGACTGATTTCTCCTCCTGCTCATCTGTTGACTCGTACTTCCCCGCACCAGTTTGCTCCTTTGGTCTCCACTAAAATCTGGCCTTGGCACCATTTTCAACGTCAGACATAGGTATCCCATCTCTGCCAACTCAAACAATCCCTAGGTTTGAAAACTGTACTTGTAAAGTCACTTCTACAATTGTTGGTCCCTTTTAAAATCTTCGTTTTTTTTAAATCCCTGCCAAAATATGTGAAGTAGCCACTGCAATAAAGTGGGTTGAAGTCCTCCCTGCTTGGTAAACACAGTGCGGGCAGGTATGCCTCTTCAAGTTCCAGAGATTATTATCTTCAAGCAGACAAAAGGTCAATAATCAGAAAAACCTCTAACAAAATAAGAAATCACACCCGAGCATCTGTGTGTTTGTTCTCAAGCATGACAAAAATAAAAATCATTACAGTTATTTCTTAGCTCTAATCAGCAACAGCTTCATAGGAATAGGGAAGAAAGTAACATTTCTGGAAAATCCACCATGGACAGGGTGCTTTACACTCCTCATTTACAAACCTTTTGAAGTAGGTCTCATGAGATGAAGAGACTAAGCCACAATGTATATAAATGAGACTCCAGTCCTCTGTCCTGCCCAAAGCAACCAGAGCAATGCCAGAGCAGGGGAGCTTTCCCTACATGTATCCACCTCCCTCTTCACCACCAACGATGGGCACAGCTAACAGCATCTAGCCTTCCATAATGGACTTTACCTCAGACAACACAATCCTCTAGTATGGCAAAGAGGATTTCAACACGCACTCTGCCTCCCTAAACCTGCACTCCAGAGCTGGAGCATCGACTGAACCAAGGTTTCAGCTCAGCCTGTTGCAAAATAAATAAACTAAGCGCAAATATTGACGATTCTCATGCAACTCCTAAATATCAAAAAAACAAAAACAACAACAACAACAACAACAACAAAAAGACTCCCTGGAACAGCAGCAAACAGGCAAAAGGGAAACAATGGTAGTAGGAGGAGACTACAGAAGAGGCCGCCCGGATAAGAACCTGGAAAGGGGGTAACTTGAATGACAGGTCTTAACTGCGACTCCACACGCCACCGCCTGGACGCAAGTACTAAGTACAGCCGCCACAGCCACCAGACTCGGCGAGGAGGGGCCGAGGCTGCCCCCCGAGCTACCACCCGCCCGGCGAGGACGGACACGCACCTGTGATATTGGGCCTGCAGGAACTGGAATTCCTCTTTAATCCGGTCCAGGGACTCTGGGATAGTGAACTTGAAGGGCTGGCCTGCAGCCTGGTGCGGCGTCTGGGGGCGACCGGCGAGGGGAACCGAGGGATAGGAATGGAGGTAGATAAGACAGTAAGTCAGAGAACAGAGAAGTGGGTGGGACATAAACAACAACAAAAAAAGTTAGAAGTGCCGCAAAACGGAGCCCTGAACTCCAGTTTGCTCTGCACTTTATGCCAGGAGAAAGCGGACCCTTGCCCGGTCTGGGTCTGGAGCCTCCAAAGGAGATTCCCAGCCTCTTCCGTGCTCCAGGGTCGCGCAATACGTGCTCCTGGGTCACCGGCTTAGAGACACAGGGGCTCCCCGGCGGCCGGGGAAGACCAGGCCAAATTGTCGTCGTAGCCACAGCCCCCTCCTCACGAGGGCGATAATGACCCCGGGGATCTGAGAAGAAAAACAACTCCCTAACGCTCCCGGTTCCCAGAGTCGCCAGGGCCACCTCCAGGCGCGCCCGAACGGGGGCCGCATTGACATGTAAATAGGCGAGACGAGAAACAAAGGGGGGGCGCGCCCCCATCCGTCTCGGCGGGGGGGGGAAGGGGTAAGCTGTGGCTACGGGAAAGAAACCCCAGCCTCCCCGGGCGCCCCCGCCCGCCCTGTCTAGACGTCACCTCGGAGGGGGCCCAGAGTAAAGGGGAAAAATTGAGAGTTTCATCTTACTCCCCACCCCGGGAGGGAGGGTCCAGGACCTCCCCAGCCTCGCACCCCTAGAGGCTGGGAGGAAGGGATCCTCCACAATGTAGAAGATACCCGTCTCCCTACAGCACGGGGAGAGCGTCTATCCCCACCCCAGCCCCAACACACTGCTCTCCACCCAGCACCCTGCCGAGCCTCACCGGGTGCCGGCTCTGCGGGAACATCGCTCTGGCGACGGCCGTAGCTCTGTTTCCGGGCAACTCAATTCTCCGCTCAATTTCCAACTTTAATCCCGCCGAGGAAAATTAAGCCTTGAAGCCAGGCAGAAACCCGGAGCGCGGGGAGCGCGCTGGCCACGCACGTAGGCGCGCCCCGCTGCTCCTGCTCCCGCCGGTGCGGGTTCCCTCACTCAGGGCCACATCGCAGGGCACCCGGGACCCGGCTGCACCAAGAACCTGCGCGGTGACGCCGGCACCCAAGAAGAGGGCTGTGATCCAACCCGCGGGCCTCCGCTGCCCGGGCGGGGAGGTGAGCGCGCGGCGACTTCGGTCGCGCTCCCCTCGGCGATCCCTGTACGCGGCACCCGTCCCGAGCAAACAAATCCAGGCGGGGGGCTTCCCTTCGTTCTTCTCCTTTTCCGGGTTTTCCTCGCTGCGCCAGCCACTGGCGAGGTGCAGGTGGCCCGGCGCCTCCGACTAACCCCACACAAACAAACCTGGAGACGTTCGGGACTGACCGCTGCGGGTCAGGGCAGCGCCTTCAGCCCGGCGCTCGTGGATTCCTGCGAGGCGGTGAAGAGCGAGATCCGGAAGGCGGAGGTTCCGCGCCCGGCGCTCCGCAGCCTCAGCCCGGGCGGAGGAGCGCGGGATGACGACAAGGCGGGGAAAGTGCGGAGGGCGCGCCAGGAGGCGGCTCGGCACGCCCCGTACGACCGACACTCGGTGTTCTCCGCGGTTGCACAAACCCTCCTGGCCCGGCGGGGCTACACCACGAAGGGCAGTCCCGCAGCCGCCGGCTGCTCCTCGAGCCCGGGGCGCATCCGGGCGCCGCGCCCCGCGCGCACCCGCCCCGCACGGCCCGCACCGCCCGCCTGGCTGCTCCCGACTCTTCCTCCAAGCCCCTTCCTGGGCCCTTTCTTTCCTTCCCTTCGTCTGCCTCTCCGCAAAGGGCGCTCCAGCCCGCTGCAAAGTTCTCTCACGACCCGGGGGGCGACATCCACGAGATGGTGTGTGGGGGGGGGGGGGGGGAAGCAGGAGTGCGCACCGCCGCTCCGCCTCTCTACCCCGCGGGCAAACTCCGCGGACCGGTCCCGAGTAGTCGCAGCGGAGGTTAAGTCGCCGCAGGCCGGCGGAGGTCTGGGCTGGTGGCACGGGTCCCGCCCGGCCGTGAGAAGGTGGGGGTGGCGTAGCCGGCTGTTTCGGGGACGCGGGGCACCGGGTACTCGCCGCTGCTGCTGCTCCTGCAGCCGCCGCTCCCGCCGCCGCCGCCCGCGCCTCTCGCGCCGGTTACATTAACACGCGGTTTCACACTCCGGAGCTAACCAGCGCCGGCCCCGCCCAGCCTCGCGCGGGCGGGGGGCGGGAGCGCAGAGCCGGCGGGGGACGTCCGCCCGGGCGGTAGCGCGGGGAAGCGGGAAGCGAGCGCCAGCCAATCGAGTGCGCCGGGCCCAACGTGGGGTGTTGACGCAACACTGCCCCAAAGCCTATGACTGCGCAGCTCTGGACGGGCCGTCCTCCCCCTCCTCCTACCCGACTCGCTTGCTTCTCAGCCGTCTCCCCGGTCTCCCCTCCCAACCCCCCCCCACCCCTCCTCCGCCAACCGCGTCCTCCCGGGCTGGGTGAGGAACTGTTCTTGGAGGAGCCGCGGGACGCCGAAACCAGCCAATGGGAAGAGGCAAGACGCGGAGATTGGCACTGTGGATGGGAAGGTCGGTAGGAAGGAGAGCGGCGGGGCCCTGTTGTCAATCAAAGTAACGTGGGGCGGGCGAGGGTGCGCGCGAGCGCGCGCGAGCGGGAGGGACCGGTGAGCCTGCAGCCGCGGAAGCTGGGGGTTCGAGTTTGCAAAAATCCTGCCACTTGTTCACTTTTCCCTTTAATGGAAATCCTCAGATCTCAATGAAAGTAACTCAGAGACTAACTGCGCAGTTTCTTATGGGGAGGGCGGGGTGTTGGTAGTTCGAGCCAAATGCGTCTTTCAGTGCTTGCCCCTTGTTTGATGCTCCTCTTTTGAAAGTGAGGTCACATTCAAAAATTTCTCTGAGGATTGTTTTTCCTTGAGCTGCCTTTTCGTGAGAAGGAGTGGATGAACTGTGCACTTGGTGGGAAATGTGGCCGCGCATTGGTTGGCGTACAAGCACCCGCCGTCTGAAACTAGGCTTTTAATGCTGACGCCCACCTTTGCACCTAAGGTGGTAGGGATTGGCTTTTATTGGAGCATTTCAAACGACTTTGCAAAATGGTCGGCCTGCCTTCTTTGGGCGGGAAGGATACCCTAAGGCGCTCCCAGGGTGAGGCACGGGCGTCCCAGTTGCTGATGCGAGGCTTTTGCCCGCGGCTGGAAATCTCTGCTCAGTCCTTGTCTTGGATTTCGCTGTCTTGGGGGTGAGGGGTCGCTGAGAGTTTTAGGGGCCTCTCAGCAACATGACCAAAAGTCTGTTTCCAGTTACTAAAAGCAAAGGGAGACAATGGTATAAACCAGCTTTTAGACCTGGAAACCTGTCTTGCCCGGCCTTATCCCCATACTTCGGGGGATACCCCAAGGCTGAGCGGCGTAAGATGCTAAATGAGAAGCTTTGGGTACATGACGTGGCTAAAATTTTTGTGAGTGGAAGTTAACCTAAAAGGTGTTTTGAGATTTTAAATAAATGGGGCGTGCTTTGTAAATGTCCAGTTTTTGTCTATTTCTCCAATACGCCACACAGCAGAAAACCTTATGTTGCCCGTTTATACTTTTGTTTAAAGAACAGTTAGGTTGAGCTATTTCCACACGCTTGGTGAGTGAATAATGCTGTTGAAGCCAAATAATGAGTTCTTCTGTAAGAAAGACACATCTGTGACAAGCATTCATTCTACGTTGGAATATACGTAACAACCCCCACGTTCTCATTATTTTACTTTCAAGGGACTTATGGAAAGGCATTTATTTAAAGAGAAATACATTTTATTCGAAGATTTGCTTTCTCAGAGACCTTTTCCTTGAAATATTAAAAGAATCATTTTAGATAATACATTTCACTGTAAGAGTTGTTTTTAAATATGCATGATATTGATTTGTCTATAATTGCATCAATCCCAAATATCAATTATGAATGAAAAATTAAAGGAGCAATTTTTGCCAGCCTGTACAAGTCCACAGTAAATTCTTAAACAAGTTCGGCATGTGGTTTTGCTGTGTTCTCATTAAGTGGGGCCTGGGAGGGGGTTATAGTATTCATTTTGCTAACAGAAAGAGTGAAAAGGAAGCAAGCACTGTCCTTCTTTCCTAAGTTAAATTGAGTGATGACTGGAGCAAGCTTGTTCCACCTGTAGGACTTTTTGAAATAATAGGATTCATGGGCAACTAAGCTTTGTCCTTTGGCAACCTGTGTTCCTTGAAATCTTCATCTAGTAACCGGGCCCCTTATGTCAGTCTGTGGTCAGTTCATCCCATAATCTGCTCCAGGACTGTGTAGAAGGAACTTAGATGCCACAAATATGCTTGTGTGTGCTGGGCCAGCTGGGACAACTGACACTTCTCCCTGGTTTACCCAAGCTTTACTTTGATTTACTGGCACACACTGGGTTTAAACACACAAATTAAAACGGTATATTTTGAGACAGGAGCCTTCTGAATTCCTTATACTGTAGTATCTGGAGAAAAGAAAGCGTAATGATTTTAAAATTGGAAGACCTTTAATTGTGTGCATAAAGACCGTTGATTTTCGAGGGCATCTCATCCTCCTTGACAGAGGGAGAAGGCTGGGCCCCTTTTCAAGGCCATATTTTCTCTGTGATTGTCATGCTGTAATAATTATACTTCAAAACTCTCATCAAACTGCATTACAAATGATGGTGTTTAAACAATCAAGTAGCTTTAATCTTATGTTTTAAATAAATAATATATGTGCAGATTGTCTACAGCCTGTTTAAAAGAAAATAATCCTACTCATGAAATCTATCATTTTAGTCTTCTATTTAAAGTCTGTTAACCATAATCTTTTTACCTTTAACATATTCATGTGTTGATGATGTTTTTACATGAAGTGATATTAAGTACTCTCTTTCCATAGAAAATTATCTCTGAAAAAAACAATCCCCTTTTTATCCTCTGCAAAGAAACAAGAAGTTTGCCAGATTGTTTATTTTATCGTTGATGCATGTATGGGTATATTTCCATTTGTTTTTTGCTGACTATCAAATTTTCCACTCAACCAATGGCATAAGTCACTACAAAACTAGATATTCTATATAATATAGTATAGATTCTAGACATAATAGAAAAAAACTATGGATGCTGATCATAGAAATTATGCATCTTTTAAATCTACTTTTCTAATTGAAATGAGTATGACAGTTTCTGAAGGTCAGTTGTTATTTTCTTTAGCTGTGAGTTATTGCTTATACATTTTCTCATTTGACTTTATTTTTTTTTAACTGAGAGTTTCTTAAACCCAAGAATGTAGGGTCCAGAAGAATTTTCCCAGCATTGCTTTATAAACTTTTCCATCAGCCATTTACCAGAGAAAAGAGCAGGATGGGCGTGGGGTATGGAGGAGAGAAAGCAAAGAAAGAAAGAAAAAAATCAGTAGCAGACCCGTGCAGCAGTAAAACCTCAAATAAAATCACATCCAAAGAATCTCTTGCGGTTTCACACAATATGGTAAAATTAGAGATTGCAGGAAACCGACTAAATTAAACTGGGAGCATTTGAAGAGAAACGAGCAGAGTTTATGAAAATGACACATTGACTGACCAGTATACTTTTTTATCAACAATTTCTTTGTTAAGATGCAGATCAAAGGAACCTGCATATGTTTTCATTTTGTTCTAACTAGAAAATTACATCCAGATGTTTAATAGGCATTTGGTTGGTTTTTCAGCATTGATTAGATATGTTGGTTCTGTTTGCTTACAAGTGTAGCCGGATCATTAGCTAATGCAAAGAAATGTTTGCTGTGAGTTGCTAATTAAGGCTTTTGGAAACCCTCCATGCTCAAGAACAATTTGTACAGTGACCAGATGAACTTGAGGGACTCGTGGAAGTTGTTTCCCCTTCTCTGTCAAGGTGGGGAGAAGCAGACAGCCCCATTCCCTTATCTCCCTTTGCCTGTGGGGATTGGGATGCTATCCCTGAGGATTAGAGTGCAAATAAATTAGGAAGAGACCACACAGGCACTCCCAAACACAGAGATAAATGTGCCTTTTCTGGAACCAGGGCCATATTGTCTTGGGGGGGGGGGGAGGCGGGAAGCGAACATCTAAAATGCTGAACAGTAACATGTGGAAGATGCTCAGTGCTAATGTTATCAAATACACAGCCTTTTTAAGTATACTTTAGAGACAGATGGGAAAGCCCTTTATGATAAACGAGTGTACTTGAATTCATTACTGTAGTACTTATAATTAAAAATGTCTCCTTTGCAATTTCAGTTACTTCCACGGGTACAAAAGACCAAACATGGGAAGGGGAAGGCTGGGGCTAGTGAAAGGGATGGAGGGAGTAGAATTTTGGAGTCAAGGATGAGCCTGGGAGGAAATGCAGTGTTTACTTTCACAGCCACTCATATGTTTACCTTGTTAAAGCCCCAAAACTTGTAGGAGATTAGCCATTCACATGGTATTCAAATAAACTGTTTGAGAATGTGAGGCACCAGGCGGATACACTTCTAAGCTGGCCAATCACGTTTTTTAAAAACGCTTGGCCTGCAGAAGAACACCACCTGGGTGGAGGCTGAACTTTTGTTTATTTAAGTCTGCATGTCTAGAAAGGTACCAGTCCAGAGTAACCTGTGCCCGTAAGCCATCATAAAAGTGCTGCCGCAAACGCCGCTGGAGCATGTTCTCCCGCATATTGATGCCCCCTTCTAGGCCTGTTTACATCGTATGCGCATGGATGGCACACTTCTATGTGTTCACGCAGATGCATGATGAGTTTTCCTTGAAATTGTTCAAGCAGAGGACCTTTCTGTCAGAGCTATCCAAGTCCTTGGGGAGTTGCCCTTGACCAGCATAGAGTACTCTGGGTCAACATCAGATATTTACTGGAGCTCAGAGGATAATGTGCCAATGTGTCTCAGTAAAGTTAACAAGCCCCTGCCTTTTTTAACCCACTCTGAATATTTTTATTTATTTATTTATGACAGAGAGAGAGTGCGTGTACAGGCACGCAGAGGGAGATAGAGAAGCTCGGCAGGGAGCCTGATGCGGGACTTGATCCCAGGACCCTGAGATCAGGACCCAAACTGAAGGCAGACACCCTACTGACTAAGCCACTCAGGCACCCCAGCCCATTCTGAAGTCTGATAAAAATTGAAATAATACACTTTTTTAAAATTCTTTCAATTTAGCCTTTAGCTCAACAGAAGCCAGAGTCATTTGGTAGGCAAAAGAAAATTAAAGGAAGCATCTTTGCTGATCCTCCCTACATGTTTACATAAAACAAGAGCTGACAGGGTGCCTGGATGGCTCAGTGGGTTAAGCCTCTGCCTTCAGCTCAGGTCATGATCTCAGGGTCATGGGATTGAGGCCCCTATGGGGCTTTCTGCTTAGCAGGGAGCCTGCTTCCTCCTCTCTCTCTGCCTGCCTCTCTGCCTACTTGTGATCTCTCTGTCTGTTAAATAAATAAATAAAATCTTTTTAAAAATGCCAAAAAACAAAAAACAAGAGCTGACCTTGACCCCTGAACACTGTCTGTGATGACCCACTTTGCTGCAGACTTTGGACTTGCTACATCAGCATTAAATCAGGACACCTCTCCTTTGACCTTACAATCTATTGCTTTGGCAGTATTGTTTAAGTAGCTCTTCTTCTTGAAGCTAGCAATTTCTTTGAAGAGTTGAAGCTTGAGGTCAGCTAATCTGTGGTCTCTTGGTGTTCCTCGTGGTTGAAGGCAGGTGAACTCTGGAAATAGATATTCCTGACCTCTTTACAGTCTCTAGAATGGAAACTCTAGGCCTAGATGAGCAAGTCAAATGACATAATTACAGAATGTTGGGACATTCACAAGACAACTGCCCTGTGCTCTTTAAAAAGTCAATATTAGGGGTACCTGCCTGGCTTGGTCATTAGAGTGTATGACTCTAAGTCTGAGGGTTCTGAGTTCAAGCCCCAAGTTGAGTGTGGAGCCTACTTTAAAATAAAAATAAATAAATAAATACAATAAAATAAAATAAAATGAAAAGCCAGAGTTATGGGTGTGGGGAAGGGAATGGAGAGGACTGGTCCCTAAAAAGAAAGGCATATGATGGAAATGTAATATGTGAATCTTTATTGGCTCCTTGTTACAAAAACAAAAACAAATCCAGCAACTTTGAAAGAGATTTTTTTTTGTTTTTGTTTGTTTGTTTGTTTGTTTTTAAGATTTTATTTATTTGACAGAGAGAAACAGAGCCAGAGAGGGAACACAAGCAGGGGGAGTGAGAACGGGAGAAGCAGGCTTCCCGCTGAGCAGGGAGCCCGATGTGGGGCTTGATCCCGGGTCTCCAGGTTCATGACCTGAGCCAAAGGCAGTTGCTTAACCAACTGAGCCACCCAGGCGCCCCTGAAAGAGTTTCTTGGGCAGTTTGAATGTTGACTAGATATTAGGTAATATAGAATCATGGTTAACTTTCTTGATGTGAGAAGATTGTGGTTGTGTAGGAGGATGTTGTTCTGAGGTGATTCTTGGTAAAGCCTGCAACTTCAAATGATGTCTGCAACCGCAAATAAAAAGTGTGTTGTGCAGAAGGAGAGAGCAAATTTGCTGAAGGCTCTTCGGTCACAGAATTTAGGGTTAGAATCTGTCACTATTCCTTTAGTATTTAAAGTTCTCTGTATGTTTGAAATTTTTCATGACAAAATGTGGGAAAACCATTTCAGGGTTAGTGTTATGTCTTTTTTTTCTTTATGTGCCAAAGTGGAAATTTTCTTTGTAATTAAAGATTGATTCATGATGTTTCCAGTTTTAAAAGTATGAAAAAAATGGCATTGTGTTTGTTTTTTTCTCCAGTTGTGGAAAAGCTGTTGTACTCATAACCAAAGGATTACCCACTCCCCTCTAGATCTTTTAGTTCTTTTATTGTTTCTGTTATTTTTGTTTGTTTTTTTCTGCAGTCTCAAATGACCTTTAGTTATCAATTGATATAAAATGGAAATCTTTAAGTAAATTAATGCATTACATTAGCAATCTTCTGATGCATCTTTTTGTGGGCCATCAAGTTCAGAATCACCAGAAAATCTACTATAAAACAAAAAAGAAAACTTTATATATTAAAAATAAGTTAGTGGCAAATATTTTTTTTTAATTTCTTAATTCCCATTATAAATAGTGGTTCCACTGGCCTTTTCATTGCTTGAGCCTTGCAGTGAAATTTATAAAGTGTTGCTTGATTTTGGAATTTGCTTAATATTTTGGAATGCAATGCTGAAACAGATGATTGCTCTGTGTACTAAGGTTTCAATATTAATCTTAAAAGAAATGAAAATAGCACTAAATCTCAGACACTGATGTTATGCTTATCTAGAATCACAAAGACACATATTTATGATGTGCTAATAAATAAATAATTTCCCCAAAAAGTCGTGAAAAGGGACAAGGCATTGTCCAACTAAGAGTTGACAGTTGGAAGGTCCCATCTATCTTTTCTTTTTCCTTCATCATAGCTGTTGCGCGTGTTTTTGTTTTTCCTATCACCGTTATGTTTATTGAAAGGAAAAATTTCTGTGACAGTGGTAAGCAGATTCTGGTTGGTATGTGAACAGATTAAATCCACAACTTCCAGTGAAAAACTTGAGTACCTTACAGGGAGGTGAATAGAAAGATACAGGGAGACCAAGACTTTTCCCACACTGACTAATCCATCCACCCAATATTTCTAGCCACCATCCACCTAAGCAACGATTGTGTAAAATGAAAATGACAAAAATAACAGCTTCACCCTAGAAGAAAAAGCCCCCAGGGGACAGAGTTACCATCCTCGTTTCCCCCATTCACAGGCTCCACACTTCAGAAGAACTGACAAGCTACAATTGGCACTTGGAAAAGTGTTACAAAACACTGACAAGATTAGAGGAATGTTGATTAATGTAAACAGCCTGCCTCAAAGACTCATACCTTTCTTAGGAAAACTGGTTTTCCAATTAGCATTTCTATGGGGACAGATATCTCCAGGTAACTCTAGGGAGGGTTTCAAGAAGTTATTTGCCTTTGCTGGAAAGAAGGGGTGTTGTCATTTTTATATCTTGAATTTCTGAAAACTCAGAAAAGACAATCGATACCTTAAAGAGTTAATGGGCCTTAAAAAGGAAGGAAATTCTGACACCTCCTACAACGGGGACCAACCTGTAGGATTATGCTCAGTGGAATAAGCCAGACATAAAGACAAATACTATATGATTCCGTGTGGAGTAGGAATTGGAGGCATGCAGAGTAAGCAAATTCATGGAAGTCAAGTTGCCAGGGGCTGGGAAGGGGAAGGAATGGGGAGTTATTGCCTAATAGGTAGTCTGAGTCTTGCAGGATGTCCCCCCGATGAATGGTGGTGATGGTACCACTACCATGTGAATGTACGTAATGCCACTGAACTGCGCTTAAAAAGGGTGAAGGGGCGCCTGAGGGCTCAGTTGGTTAAGCATCTAACTCCTGATTTTGGCGTAGGTCTTGATCTCAAGCTTGTGAGTTCGAGCCCCACGTTGGGCTCCATGCTAGATGTGGGACCTACTTAATTTTTTTTTAATTAAAGAAATGGTTAAAACGATACATATTATGTTGTGTATATGTTACCGATCTCTTTGAGTCAGTAGGATTCCTTTCTTTGGCCATGTACCTGTTTCACAGTGGTTTCTCATCCTATTCATTTCCTAATTTTGTGCATACTGTTGCCTATTGAGTATTTACTATGCATCAGACATTCTTCTAAGTGCTTTATTTGTTTGTATCACCTCATTTGACCCTCACATCATTTCTGTTAGGCAAGTACCATTATCATCCGAGTTATATTGACAAGAAACCTGAAGGCCTGTACATTCCCATAGTCACAGCTGGGAGGGCAGGTTTTGAACCCTGGCACTCGGGAGAGCTCACTAGGAGCAAGGTCCCACAGCTGAGTACTTAGGTACCATTTGTCACTCTTCTCTCACTAGATCACATCCCTCATTGACCTACTGATAGAAAAATGTTTATATGTATTTTGCCCACAAGCTCGGTAGGATTTCTCTTGGCACTTCAGAAATAAGGTTGATACTTTAAGAACTGATATTCCTGCAAGCAGAGCTAACCCTCGGGGCTCTGGAATTGTGCCTGCCACTGGAGAGTCCTGCGCTTCCTGGCAGCACCCAATCCATACCCAAATAAAGACAAGCTCGGTAGCAAAGGAATGGGCGAGACGGTGAGTCTTAACTTGATTAGGACAGCAGGGCAACATGTTCTTATTTACAGCTTTACAAATGATAACATTTTTAAAAATAAAAAACTTGGGGGGTGCCATAGATAGTTCTCTGGTTAATGGTAGTTTGAGATGTCTTGCTGATAGCAGACATGTAGTTAGGGCCCTGATAAGACGTCTGGATACATTTGGCCTGTTGAACGTGTGTGGATTTATTTCTAGCCCTCTTAAAATCAGTGGCTTTCAAGGATCTTTGAGCACGAATCATAGTAAGAAGTACATTTTTTAAATCTCAGTCTAGCTCTCTGTCTACATATGCACACACGTACACACACAGGTCACAAGCACACGTTGCAACACCTGGTTTAAAAACACTGCTGAGAAGGTCCAGGGCGCCTGGGTGGCTCAGTTGGTTAAGCGACTGCCTTCGGCTCAGGTCATGATCCGGGAGACCTGGAATTGAGTCCCACATGGGGCTCCCTGCTCGGCGGGAAGCCTGCTTCTCCCTCTCTCACTCCCCCTGCTTGTGTTCCCTCTCTGGCTGTGTTTCTCTCTGTCAAATAAATAAAATCTTTTTAAAAAATAAAAAAATAAAAACACTGCTTTGAATTATGCACTCATGCCTAGTGAGGGTTCTTCAGAGAAACTGAACCAGTAGGGGACCGAAGTTAGGAACTGGCCCATGCAGTAGTGGAGGCCGAGAAGTCCCATCATTTGCTTTTGACAAGTTAGAGAACCAAGGCAGCTGGTGGTGTAATCCAGTTCATGTACAAAGGCTTGAGAACAGAGGGACCACTGGTACAAGTGTTGGAGTCTGGAGGCAAGACGACCTGGAGCTTCACATTGCAGCTCAAGAAAAGAAGAGAGTTTGCCATTCCTCCTCCTTTTTATTTTATTTGGGGTCCCCTAATGGATTAGATGGCACCCACTTGCAGTGGTGAGGACAGTCATCTTTAAGCAGGCTATAGAATGAAATGCTAATCTCTGGAAACACACCCACAGACACACCCAGAGATAATGTTTTACCAGCTATTTGAGCATCCCTCAGCCCAGTCGAATTGACAAAAGTGAAACATCACCACTATAGAATTTTTAAATTTGATTAACACGTCCGACTTACGAAAAGTCATTAACCCCCAAACTGTAATCAATGACATTAGGACAAATTGTTTCTTTCTTTTATACTTCTTACAACGATAAATCATAATCCCTGCCTTAAAGTCAGTCATAGTTCCAAATCGGTAGGTTTCAGTCAGTCATAATTCCAAATCGTTAGGATTCAAGGCTCTTTGGGGTATTTCCTGCATATCCTTTGTCACTCCCTGCTCTGGTGGCCCTTTTCTGCCCCCTCCCCTCTCCACATCCCCAGCCCAGCTCCCACATCTCAGGGTACCCCTCACCCACCTCCCAGCCCACACACACCCCCAAATCTAGAAACAGACAAACAAAACATAACAAACGTATAACAAAAAGAGTACCACGCTCAGAGACGGAGAGTCCTGAAATAGAATTCCTATCTGCTTCTTACTGTATGAGCTTGGCCAAACCATTTCCCCTCTCTGGGCCAGTTCCCTCACTTAAAAACCAGGATGATAGCACCAGCTCTCTCGTGGTGGTTGCTAGACTGAACAAGATGAGCTGAGAGAACAGAATAGTCCTTAGCATTGTGGTTGGCCCTAACAGCCTGGTTCCCTTACCCCAGCAAGTACGTCTCCCACTACAATACAGCCTGCAAAGTCGCAGAGCAGCATGGATTCCAAAGGGATTTTCTGTGGAACTCTAGGCTGGGTTTGGTGGTGGCCCTATCTGCTGGGGCTCAAGAAGTGCATCCTCATGGTGTTTCTTGGGGACAGGATAAGTGGATCTCAGGGAAAGGCAGGAGCCACTGACCTGGAATCCCCCCCCAACCCCTCACTGCTACATTCATAGGCTGTTTCATACTCAAGAAGAAATAATGGTAATACACATATCTTTTAGGAAGTTAAAAAAGGAATCTGGTGTAGGACGGCTATGAAAAATAAGGAACAATAGTTCATCATAACATACGACAGTTGCATCTCACATAAGCTGCTTGAATGTCACACCATCTCACCCAACAGATATGGACTTCTGTGTTGGAAAGACCTTGGGAAACACGTATAGAAATTAGGAAGTCATTTAGATATTAATTGAACTTTTTTTAGGAGTGCGATCTGGTCTAAGATTATTTTTGAACTGGGAACTTCCACTTTCCTCGCAGAGACTTTCCTTTCACATCGTCTGTTTTATTAGCGATGGCCGAGGTCTCTCAAATCTGTGAATAAGGTTTAGTGAGAACTGATGAGCCCTCTCTAAGCAAGAATCCTAATGGCCGTGGGTTGCTGTTGTATGGTAGAAGTCAAACTCAATTATCTCTAAATTCAAAAATTCTGTGTCTACCAAGAGACTCTTTAGGACCCCTTCTATGTGTCTTTCTTCCTTTGAAATCTTTCATTTGAAATCAGACCTACTTTAGAAAGATGGAAAAAATTGAAATATAAAACCTATGTTTATGAGAAGAGTAAAAAGAAAAGGATTTTCTTCTTTGTAGGTGTGGCTATTTCCAGTCTGGAAAAATTAGACCATCAGGTAAACAATCTTGGCTACTGAAATTAGGCTAAAAAAAAAAAAAAAAAAAGAACCTTACGATTTATAAACCATAGTATGTTTAGTACTGCCATATGCGTATACCAATCCCACTGGCTTTCCCTCCCCCATGGCAGCCATTTCAGGAAAAGTTCTGTTTGGGAAGCTAAAAAAAGCCTATCTTTATGCGGTGAACAGTACTGTCCTCCCAGGATTGGAGGAGGGGAGATGGAGAAGGAATAATGAACAGCAGAAAGTGGTTCTTAGTTCTTCTTAAATTTCACTCAATAAGAATCCTTCATGTCAACTGGGGAGGCATATTAAGGATTTGCAGCCTGTCAGCTGTTATCCATTGTCTTCAAACAGGTCCTTCGGAATACACCCCTCTTTTTCAGTAAGCGTGTTCACATAATAATATGTTAATATGTTTGTTCACAGGCATTAAGATGAGCATAGACTGGAAAGTCCACAATTGCACTGGGGCTAGAATTAGGAGATTCTTTTCTAAGTATGAAGCATTCTCATTTCTATCATCCCTTTGGGTTGAGTATAGCAGTCAAGATGGTGGTGTGGAAAGGGGAGAGGTTGGGGAAAGGTGAAGGAGCGTTGGTTTTGAGTGGAAGAGGTTAAGGCTGACCATGTTTATTTCTAGTGCAAAAAGAGCCTTCCTTCCATGAACACTATCATTCACATTTCTTGAAAAATGTCCTGATAGGAAAGGATACTGTATAATTCCGTAATCTCAAGAGATATCCGATGAGAATCTCAAGCTAAATTTGGTTTCTCCAAGTTTACCTCAGTGGTCTGTGTAGAAAGCAAAAAATAGCAGTTCTTCCTTGTATGAAAGGAATCAGTAGGGAAATAGTCTCTTGTTAGGACCCAGAAAAGTGCAAATCATTTACAGTTTGGTAGTGATGGCCTCCAGCAAGCCTTTAAAGGCAGTGAAACTTCTTTGGTAGAAAAGGTTGTTTTTTGTTTGTTTGTTTTTCCAACAACAACTCTTTGGGGCTGTTGCCCTACTCGTAAAGCTCCAGCTATAGACCTCATACTGTGGGCTTTTGGTCTTTAGTACGCAGGCATTTTCTAGTCCTTAATTATTAACACTTAGCTGCCTCATGTCTCATTTTGGGGATGGTTAACAGAAGTGAAAGATTTTGAAGCATAATCCATTCCAGGATTATATAATAACTTGTAATAATGCAAGTTATTAACCAGTGCATTTATTTAGATATATGCTAAAATATAGTTCTCTTCTAGACATTGAAGACATAAGGATCTATATGAAAGTCAGTTCTTCTTTCAGGGAATGTAAGTATAACTGAGAAATAAAAACTAATAACTTTATTCTTTTTTAAGATTTTATTTATTTATTTGAGACAGAGAGAGTGAGTTGAGAGAGAGCATGAGAGGGGAGAAGGTCAGAGGGAGAAGCAGACTCCCTGCGGAGCTGGGAGCCAAATGCGGCACTGGATCCCCCGGGTCTCCAGGATCATGACCTGAGCTGAAGGTAGTCGCTCAACTAACTGACCCACCCAGGCGCCCCTGGGTGACTGTTTCTGAGCATTTCCAATAATAATTGTTTTCTACTCATTAATTCTTTCCAAACACTTACTTAGCACTGAAGGTGTAAACACTAATGGGATAAAAATTTAAGTTAAAAAATTTCTATCCATTAACTTAACTTGGTCTGCAGTTGATGGAGAGAGGACCAGGGAAGACTATCATCCTCTGTTGTAAACAATGAATTACTTTGGTTCAGCTCCTGAAACAGTAGAATTCCCTGACGCACAGTTTGGGGACCTTTCAAAGTATAGCAGTGGGCAGAGGGTCTTTCAGTATTGCAGGATGGTACCTTCATAGTCACCATTATCATCATTAACACCTTCTAACCCTTGTTCCTGAGTTCCCTGTTCTGAGTACTTTACATATGAATTCATCTGTTCCTCACAATGACTCTGAAGTCAGTACTGTTATCACCCTTGATGGTTAATCTTACCAGTCAGCTTGACTGGGCTAAGGGGGAATGCCCAGAGAGCTGATAAAACATTTTTTCTGGGTGTAACCTTGGCAGGATTTCAGGAAGGGATTAGCATTTGAAGCTGACTGAGTAAAGAAGATTGACCTTACCAGTATGAATGGGTATTATCATCCCGCCAGCTCAGGCCTGGAATAGAACAACAAAGGTAGAAGGGCAAATTTGCTCTTGGCTTGATCTGAGACATCCATCTTCTCCTGCCCTCTGACAGAACTGCTGGTCTTTAGATTCCAACTGGGATTTACACCATCATCATTGCTGCCGCCCCTACCATGGTCGCAGTCCTTGTCCACTCTTTGGCCTTCAGCTGAAAGTTACACCATCAACTCGCTTGGTTCTTGGGCCCTTAGAATCCAACTGAATGACACCACTGGCTTTGGTTTGCAGTTGGCCTTCTCAGCCTCCATAATCACAGGAGCTATTTCCTGTAATAATTCTCTGCCTCCCACCATGTATCTCCTATTGATTCTGTTTCTGTAGAAAACCCTAATGAATACATCTCCATTTCACAAATGGGAAACTGAGCCCCAAATCTCACAGTAAGTGAGAGGCAGAGCCATGTTACTGTCAGTGTTCTTAGCCCGGATGCTGGCTACCTCTTGGGTAGATTACTGACCACCCCTTCAGCTAAGGCCTAACCTCTGGGTTTAACTGAAGGAGCTGGACTCAGAGTAGTCCAGTTGGAGATGTTAGGAGTTCCTGTCACCCAGAAGCATCAGAAGAACTACAAAAGGAAGAGATCTGTCTCTTGAGCTCACCACCAGTAGCAGTATGGTAGTGGCACATTTTGGGGCAGATACAGGTTTGTTAGGAGGATCAGAAAATGTCTGCTGTGGTTCTTCCCTGGCATGTTTTTCTTTTACTTTTCTTTCCTTTTCCTTTTCCTTTTCCTTTTCCTTTTCCTTTTCTTTTTCCTTTTCTTTTCTTTTCTTTCTTTTTCACTAAGCTTTTAATTTTAATACCAGTGTAGTCAACTTACAGTGTTATATTCCTGACATTTTTTTCTTCACTTTGGCCCTAAGGAAATCGAGACAGCTTCTTGCAAGTCTTGTTCTTTCCAAGGGCCTCACGGTGTCTTTTGGACTTCGTTTGTGTGAGCAAATGTGGCCTTTCCCTGAGTCGAGGAGGAGTAAACATGTTTGGAGAGGATGCCTGGTAGTCCTTGTAGGACAGGGAATTCCATCCCCCTCTTGTCACAAATGATAACTCTAAGGGAGTCTAGGAGAAGTCACATTCCTGCCCCTTTTCGATCCTCTTCTTGGCTACCTTTCTCTCCATCCTCCATTCCCTCCAGTATGCTCATCTGGGCCACACATTTTTGGTGGAGGTTTTTACTGTTCATTAAGGCTCAGAAATCATGCCCATCTTTCTCTTTTTCTCACTGCCATCATGAAAGGCCAGCTTAGTCTCCCTGGTACATTCTGAAGGTGCTGAGACTAAGGAGGTAAATGCAAGTGGGAAGCCTTGCTTACCGGTCTGGATCTTGGCCGCATCTCCCTCTACAAATGTACCAGCCATGCACTGATTTGGAGAAGGGGCCTAAGTGGGAGCTGGTTAGGTGCATTTGCCCACCTAGTTCTGTATTCCCCTTTTGGCTCTTGTTCAGAGTGTGTCTGTTCTCTCCATCAGCAAAGATCCCTGGGAAACTAGAGAAGGCAAGGATAGGAGCTATATGTCAGAACTCTCCCCTGAACTTCTAATATCAGGAGGACAATGTTAGGTAATGCTACCGCTTTAATATGAGCGACTGACACAAGCTGAGGGAGGAGGGGCAAAGATATATGGTCCCGACAGGGCCCACAAATGGACTAGTTGTACTTTTGTCAATATTGAATCAAGAGCCATAAAATATTTCATTTTCTGTAATCCAATAATCTCACTGCTGGAACTTTGTTCTGAGGAAACAGTTCAAAGTAAGACAAGATAACGGTAGGTATACGGTGCCCAGATCTTAGTTTCTAAATACCATTATCCAATAAAAGATATTAGAGATTCTTGGAGAAATGACTGATTCAGATCTAGGACAGGGAAACCTTTTGTAGTTAGCAGATGATCAGTTTTGAGTGGCGAGGTAGTGAATTATGCTTTGGATTGAGTTTGAGCTACGTGGGAGAGAGATAGCTACAGGTGGTGGGTACTACGGAGATAATGGATGTGGATGTAGTTCCGTGTAGACATGGAGATATAGATACAGAAAATTTGCAAATTGCTGAAAAGGGCGCACCCAGTAGTTCCTCCATCACTTTACAGAAAAATTGTCTTGGGTGCTTGGTTAAAATGCATTTTTATGGGCCCCACCTCAGGGAGCAGAACAGCTTCATTTTTCAGATATTCCCCAAATCATTTTTTGAAGCATATCTCAGTCTACTTTTAAAATATGTAAAGGATTGTGAATATTCACGGAGCTATTGTGGGACATCGGGAAGAGCTAGAGAAGCATGAGAAGTAAGACATAACCCTGGGTGATATTGGGCCACATGGTCAAGAAGCCGAGTTTCACTATGAAGCCTTGGCCAGTGTTGTTGAGAGGGCAAAAGGGATACTGAAAGCATAAATGTAAAAGGGAAAACAGCGAAATAACAGGAGAAAAAATATATAAAATTTTACCCAGTCACAAGGTTGAGACTCTGTAAGCATACAAGCAAAGGTAGGAAACACAGTATGGCCAGCCATACTTCATGAATGTCAGATATTTTTGCATGTCAAAAAAAAAAATCACACACACACAAAAATTAAAATGAGAATTGGGGAAAAAACCCTGTGGCATATATGACCAAGTAAAGTTAGATCATTATATTAATGGGACTTTTATAATCCATTTAGAAAATTATGAATACCTTAGTAGAAAATGAGCAAACACATGAATAGGCAATTCCCAAAGAAAATATAATTGTCTATATATGAAACAAATGTGTGTGAAATAATTTAAAAAAAAAATTTTTTTAAAGTAGGCTCCATACCCAACATGGGGCTCAACCCCAAGATTAGGAGTCATGTGTTCTACCAACTGAGCCAACAAGGTGCCCCTAAAAATGGGATTTTAAAATTTTTATTATTTTTAAATGTTGTATGAAAAAATTCTACATATAACTAAGATCACACAGTACTTGTTTTTCTCTGCCTTATTTCACTTAGCATAGTGCTTGCAATGCCACTTGTTTTGTTTTGTTTTTTTAAGATTTTCTTGAGAGAGAGGGCACACACAAGCGGGGGAAAGGGCAGAGGGAGAGGGAGAAGCCAACTCCTTGCTGAGCAGGAAACCCAGCTCCAGGTTTGATTTGTACCCTGAGATCACGACCTGAGCAGAAGGACAGACTCTTTTTTTAAGATTTTATTTATTTGACAGAGAGAAATACAACTAGAGAGGGAACACAAGCAGGGGGAGTGAGAGAGAGAGAATCAGGCTTCCCGCCTAGCTGGGAGCCCAATGCAGGACTCGATGCGGGGCTTGATGCTGGGACTCTGGGATCATGACCTGAGCCAAAGGCTGATGCCCAATGACCAAGGCACCCAGGGGCCCTCTGAAATGGCACTTTTAACTCCTCAAATTGGCAACTGCTTTTACCGAAAAGCATAATAATGCTCTGGCATAGAGAATAGGGAGTAAGCAAAATCACCCGTTGTTAGTAGAATGCATTTGGTGCAACTTTTCTGAAATGCATTTGGAAGCATATATCAAAAAGAAAATATTCCTACCCTTCGAAATCAATTCTGCTTCTAGGAACTTCTTTTTACATTTATGTAAAAGGATGTTTCTTCCATTATTATTGGTAATATCAACAAACTGGAAATAACTTGAATATGCAACAGCAGTGATTTGGATCAATAAATTATGGAAGTCACATAATGCTGTATTTTCTTTCTTTTTTTTTTTCTTTAAAGACTTTATTTTAGAGAGCGAGCAAAGGGGGAAGGGCAGAAGGAGAGGGAAAGAGAGAATCTCAAGCCAACTCCCAGCTAAACACAGAGCCTAACATGGATTCTATCTCACCCTGAGATCGTGACCTAAGCCAAAACCAAGAGTCGAATTCTTAACCAACTGAGCCACCCAGGCACACCACTGCTCTATTTTCTAAAACATTTACAAAACATGCTTTAGTAAAAAAATCCCAAACCTGGCTTCCAAGTAGTACCAGTGAATGAGGTAGTCTGGATATAGAGACACAGAGAAGAGGATAGTTTCACTTTCCTCTTAACTCTACTATTTTTTTTTTTTTTTTAAGAGTGCAAGTGAAATTAGACATAGTAGCTGACAGTCGCAGATGGAGAACAATAGAGTAGTGGAAACTTAAGTTGAGAGCACAGGCCCTGCCTCACAGGATTCCTCAGCTCCACTGGGTTGACCACTGGTGAGCCAATCAGACCTCTTCATTGGCTATCAATTTACAACCCTTGCTTTAAAATTTTTATTGGAAAGAAAATATGTATAATTATCAAGTGAAAAAAAAGTACATAATGCAATAGTTTATTAGTTTATCATAGTATGGTATTGGATTGGATAATACTTGTGTGTATTTGTATGTGTGTGCATGTCTTACATATGCCCAGAAAAAAAGCCTAGAAGGAAATAAACCAAACTATGGCTTTATGTAGGTCTTATGATGAAGGCTCTTTTGATTTTTTATTTGCATTTTTACTACTTTTAATATTTTCCATAACAAATGATGCATACTACTTTTTTTTGTTGTTGTTGTTACTAAAATTTTTTTTCCAGTGTTTCAAGATTCATTCCCCATTCCCCACACCCAGTGCTCCACGCTTTAGGTGTCCCCAGTACCCACCACCAGGCTCTCCCATCCCTCCACCCCCCTCCCTCCAAGTCCCTCAGTTTGTTTCTGTGTTCAAAGTCTCTGTTGTTTCGTTTCCCTCCCTAG
>PITA01016654.1:0-45918 GCA_004023965.1 Spilogale gracilis
GAGAGTGACCTCTACCCTACATGGAGTGCAGCCAGGAGAATGGAGACGCCATATGCAAGATAGGGAAGACAGAAAATGGAAGGCGGGGTGGGGGAAGGGGGAGGCCCAGAGTAAATTTTAGGTATGTTAATTTTGAGATGATTATTAGACTCCACGTTAAAATGTCAAGTGAGCGGTTAAGTGTTCAGGTCTGGAGTTCAGGGTGCAGTCTTGCTAGCGATACATATCATGGAGCCCCTTGCAGGTGGATGGTGTTTAATGCCCTGGCCTGATGGGATCACCGAGGGAGGGGTACAGGTAAGAAAGGGGTTTACTTCTCTGACTTCACAGTAGGTGGGCGGGTGTGGGTCTCGAGATTCTGCATTTCTAACGAACTCCCAGGCAGCTCTGGTGCTGCCATCTGGAAGTCTCAGGGTGAGTGGCGAGGGCCTCATGTATCCCCAGATCGAAATGGGAGCGACTGACAGAGTGAAGTGCCTCTTTATCCATAAAAGTGATCGTGTTTAACTAACATCAGTGTTTTCCAAGTCATTGTGAACTCACTAATAATGGTTTTAGAAGAAGCGCTACTGTTTGTTTGTTTTAATTGAACTCAACTCCAAGATCAAGAGACATGCTCTACCTACGGAGCCAGCCAAGTGCTCCAAGCCTTGCTGTTCTTAAAGCACAAAGTTAAAATTTCTCTTTACACTCGAGAAGGCCTCTATACCAAACCGCAAATGGGCTAGGCAGATGCTTCTTACGGGTCTAAAATTGACAGGTTCATATGCAATTTATAGTCAGGACACATACAGGAGACTTCCTGACCTGACAACGTGACCTCAGAGCCTTGTAGCATCCAAGAAGTTGGCATACCCAGAAGTTAGAGGAGCATTGAACAATTCCCACATTTAAAAAATCTTTGGATTGAAAAGAATACCCAAACCCCTCATTTTAAAGCTCCCTTACTCAGGAGCAGTTTTGCAAGTTCAGAGCGACTGCATTGTGACCAAAACCTGCACAAGTGGCATCTTCACTTAAACCAGCCAAGCTGCCCAGCAGAGACACTTTCTGTGGCCTGGCTCTTGGAAGGCCGTGTTTTCGTCCCCTCACCGTGATCTTAGATCTAAATGACACCAACGATATCCAAGTTCCCTCTAGGGAAGAGGACGCACGGTGAGCAGAGAGAGACGCAGGAGGAGAGGCCCAGAAATTTTACTAGCCCAAAGGCAGTACCATCCTGCACCACTAGCATCCTCTGAACATATGTTAACAATACCTGGACTCTCTTCGGAATGTGACGTTGAACATTTCCTGTCCTGTGCTTGGAACACTGGCTGAGGGACAAGAGCAGAGAGCTTCAGGCACAGGTCCTGGAGCCTGGCTCCCCGTGGGCAGGCAGAGGAAGACTGGAGCACAGGTGCTAGAGCCCAGAGCAAACTGAAACCGTGCTTTTGTTTCCTTTAGAACCTGTGTAGGAAAAGTGGAGATATTTAAAAAGATCGACACCTGCACATTAAGGCAAATGAAGCACCTTGTTTTGTTTTCTGAGCTGTTGAGGAAAAATATTTGCAAACCCACATTTTCGAGCCAGATGGAAGGTTTGTTACAGTATGGCTTTACGACTTTAGGCATCCTTTCACTCACTTGCTTGCCATAGCTGATGATTCTCTCCTTTCTGAAACCTTCTTTCACTTGGCTTCCAGGACGCCCAGCTTTCTGGCAACTCTGGCCCATCTGTGCTGCTAGCTCCTCACTTCCCCAGCCTGCAAACCTGGGACAGCCCCGGCGCAAAGGCCTGTCCCCTCCTCTTCCCCAACGACACTCCCCGCACCGTGATCTGTCCCCATCTACGTCTACATGGAGATGACCACCAATATACTCTTTCCTGTCCAGACTTTCGCCTGCCTTCCAGAATTGAAGATATAATTTCTTACTTAACCTCTGAAAGCTTACCCGCAATTTCCTCCCTTCCTCCCCACCCCTTCCCGCATCCCCACTTCTCCCCTTTCTGCAGCCCATCTTCCCCTTTCCATAAATGGTGCCTCCTTCTTCCAATGGCTTAGGGAGGAAACTCAAAGTCAATCTTGATTTGTTTCTTTCTCTCACATCCCACATCCAGTCTACCAGTAAAGCTAGTCAACAACTCCTTCAAAATATATTCCAGCTCTGACCACTTCTCATCACCTCTACCACCACCACTGTGAACCAAGCTGCCATCGACTGGCACGTGGGTCATTACAGTCATTTTCTGACTGTTCTTACTGCTCCCTCCCCAGCCCTCTGAGAGGGATTCTTTGAAAACACATCCCATCTCGCTCAGAGTAAAATCCAAAGTCCTCTTCATGTCTGTCACCCGCCTTGCTGCTGTTGGTCCTCATCTTCCACGCCCTCCCCAGGCCAGCTGTATTCTAGACCCACTGACCTCTTGTCTTTCCTAGAGTGCACCAAATGTGCGCTCACCTCAGGGCCTTTGCAGTGGTGGCTCCCAAGTCTCAAAGAGCATCCACTATTTTTGCCATAAGCGTCTTCGCCATGGACATCTTCACCGCCTAGCTATAAGGCAATTTTGCCATAAATTAATAAAAAATAATAACTGGCCGACTGGTTTGACAGTTGGTCTCATTTCCTTATTGATAAAGCACTCCCACTTTTATATTATGTAAATCTTAGTCCTCATAATGGCCTATACAGTGGCACAATTTTGAACCCACATTTCCCATAGAACATTGAGACATATAACAATATGCCAAGAACAAAAGAGTATAGGGAGCTTTCAGAACGCCATACAAAGTTCAGTTACACATATGCATCCTAGTATTTAAACTGATATTTCTCTTAATGAAGGAAGAAATTTTAGTGAAAAAAAGAGGTACAATGCTGAAAAAAGAGATGAATCAACAGGTTAAAAAATGTAATACTAGGAACAAAAGACTGAAGACAAGCGCTTAGGTAGAAGCCACAGATAAAATCCATTGCTTGCTTGCACATTGCTGTGAATCTACGCACATTTTAAATGTACTTAAATATCCTGTATTTTGCAATAAATTTTTTGAATTTGTTACTCATTTTTCATGTTTCATTATGTTCTTTTTAATGAATGGTCCTCTCTGACTTTTCATGATTTTATCTTTTATGGCAAAATTGCCTTATGGTCAATTAATTATGTGGCAAAAATGCTTAACAGTGAAATTACCAAGAACCATCTGGTAACGCCCTTCCTCTGATGTCCCCGAGATCTATGTCCTCACTTCCCACAGGTCACCATCTTTATAAACCATATGCAAAGTTGTACTTCTACTCCTTTTGCTCTCTGTACCCTTGACTTGTTTTTTATTCACCATGCTTATCCCCACCTGACAAGTGTGTATTGACTCATCAACTTGTTTATTTCTGCCCGCCAACTAGTGTGAAAACTCCTTAAGACCAGGAGCTTTGTTTTGTCCCTGCTATGTCCCCAAGTGCTGACACAGTACCTGGCCCAGATAGGTGCTCAGTAAACATTTGCTGAATGGATGATTGTTTCTTAGTCACATCGTTGGATGATGTGTACAATCTACCTTGAGAACCCAGGCTTATGCTCTAATCCGGAAGCTTGGTATAGAATTATTTACTCTGAAAGTCTAGAAGTGACAGGAACTACTCAAGACCAAAGACACAGTGCAGACGCAAGAATATCAATAGTGGGAATGAAGGGATTCTTGGCAGCTGAGAGTAAGGGATGATAAAAAATCAATTTAGTGTCTTGGTTTTTTGGTTTTTTTTTTTTCCCAATGAAGATTTCCGTTACTAGGTAAAGGGAAGTGGGTAGGATTTATGAACTTTGGTGCTTTGGTAGAGTTTTTCTCTCGTGTTTTTTCTTTGAAAGTTTCTTCCTCTCCATTGTTTTTGTTCTCTCTTTCCAGAGCTCCTACCAGTCAGATGAACTTCCCAACCCCACTGCCCCAATTGATTCTTTAATTTTCTTGTCTTTAATTCTTTTTTTATTTCTTTGTCTTTTTATTCTATTTTCAGAGAGATTCCCTCTACTTTTAGCCTCCCTCTCCATTTTCTCATTTGGTTCTCCCCCCCACACACACTTTCTAAAGTGCTTTCTTGTTTTTTCATAACATTCTGTTCTTAGTCAATTTGTGAACATATTTTTTTAAATCTCGCTGAAGTATTTATCATAAGATTGATTTTTAGGGGAGTTTCTGACTCAAGTGGTTTGGGTTGAGCCCAAGAAATCGCATTTCTAAGGAGTTTCTAGGTGATGCCGATACTGATCCAAGGAACCCATATTGGGAACCAAGGGTCAAGAACTATTGGCCCACATCTGTCTTTCCTTTGTAACCTTTCCACAATTGCAATTGGTTACCAAAAGATAAAGGGAAGGTAGGAGGGAGGGAGAGAGGGCAGGAAGGGAGGTCAGGAGAGGCCTGGAATGCAGATGAGAAGCTCAGAGGCCACGATATAAACATTGCCTTCTTCCAAAAGTCAGCTTTGATGAACTTGAATCTGTAGTTGAAAGTCTGTGAACTTGGATTCAGAGATCTGCATGTCAGTCCCAGTCTCGCATTAACACATCGCCAGGACACAGGAAGTTCCCTTCAATGCCCTGTCCTCCGTCTCCTCATCATTTCCATGGGGGGTTGCCACAGATGGTCATGAAGGTGCTTCCAGCTGGAGGATTCCACGGCCTGACCGGAAGAGACGGCTGTACTATTTGCTGAGCACCCATGTGCCACAAACTGGGCTAACTGCTTTACCCCCTGAGCTTATTTTTAAAACGTTCCATAAGTTTGGGAAGCAGAACTTCTTATTCCAATGTCATGGAGGAGGCAACTGAGGCTCAGAGCGACTAACTGGTCCCAGAGCCAGAGCTGGAGAAGGCAGCACCGCATGGAAAAGGGCGTTGTGCCTCTAGGGCACAGACTTGGGCTCAGGTTCAGGTTCTGGGTCTCTCCTAGCTTGCGGTCTGGGACACCGCACTTTACTTCTGTAAGCCTCAGTTCTCTCACCTCTAAAATGAGGGTGACGAAATCTGCCTCACAGAGGTTGTTGATAAACACAAAAATGCAGTCGAATGGGTAAAGTGGTTGGCATAAAGGAGACCATCAAGCGATGCTACATTCGGTGGATCACGTGGAAACCCAGCCATGCTTTTAGGTAGAAGACGGCCTGCTTGGCAGAGAAAAGGCTAACCTGCATTATGTTTGAAGCCGAGTGGCTTTTCATCCCGCTGAGGTTTATCAGTTGGTGGAGGAGTAGGGGCGGGGTGGGGGGGTGAAGGGCGGGAGAGTTACCAGCATCCCAACAGCCAGCCATCCCCATGCTCTAGCAAGAAGGGCGAATGCTCCCTGTTCTCAGCCTCCCAGAAATCACATTTGTTATCGTAAATTAGGCTGCACATGACTCAGGATGCCCCCGGAGTAGCAGAGAATATGAAAGTGCAACCGAGAGGGAAGGAGGCGGATTTCTCCATCCCTGCCGTGGAAACAGACCCTCTGTTAGGATCTCAAAGTCCTGCAAACACCGAGGCATTTCAGTGCACAGATGGTTACAGAGGGGCCTTTTGAGTGGAGGGGAACGAACCCTGGAGAGGAAGGGATGAAGGGAGCCTCCAACGACACCGACACCGCGCTGAGCAGTGACTGTGTTAGAGCTGCAGGGCAGCCAGAAGGTCAAGGACAAAGACTGAAGAGCCTCTGAGCCAATGACAGAAGCAGGAAGTGAGACTGTGAGGGTCTTCATGCCCCCACCCCCCAAGAGCTTTCTCACCTTCCCACCTGCAGGGGAGGAGGCTGCCTTCCCCCCCGGGGAATAGGTCGGCCACCAGCGAGCCCTGTTTCCAAACGGCTCCATTGGCTCCGGGAGTCTGCAGGCATCCAGCCGGGGCGAGATAAGCAGTGCTCGAAGGTCACGCAGGTGTGCAGGATCCCACAGACGCCAGTCCAGCCAGGCAGCGCCCCGGCATCCGCGGCTTCTCACGCCGGGCAAGGACACAGCAGAAGCAAATAATGAAAAAAACTGCACAACAAGAAAGTTTCAAAAGCAAATGTTGACGTTAAACAGAAGACTCCTTTGAACCAACCGGAGGACATGTGTAACCAAACACAGGCCAGGCTGTTTGAGTTCCTGCCTCGGTGGGGGAGTCTGAACTGATTAGCCATAATGACTGTTCTTTTATTTTTTGAGATAGCGCCATTACAGGTTGATTATGAAATGGCATCTTGGCGGTTCTGCCTGGGGGCGCCCGACTGCGTCCCAGGGTAGGCTGGCTGAGGCAGGCGCTGCGGCCCACCCATCTCTCTGTGGCTTCCCCAGCCTGTCCCGGAGTCCGGAGCAGTGGACAGAAAGAGAAACTGCCGTGTCTGAGCGGGGGGCTGGCACCTGAGGAAGCAGGCCTGGGGACATGAGATTTGGTCCCAGGGCCCTGTTCAGCCTCTTCCTCTCTAAAAACCAGTTTCCGTACATGATTTCTTGATTCTGGAAGGACAGGGGCCTAGAGGCAGGGGACAACGTAGGAAGACCAAACCAAACTTGCCTGAAGCCAGGGCAGAGCAGAAGCGCGGTAAGAGCTGGGGCCGGGTCCTCTGGGCACGGCCACCATGAGGTGAACAGAGAGCGATGGGTCACTTCCATTTCTTGAAGCAGCTCATACACTACAATGTGAAGGAACAACCCTCTAATCCCACACTCAAGGGAATGAAAGCGTAGATCTTTGCAAAGACTTGTGGATGTTTACAGAAGTTGCGTTTATAATGTCCCAAACTAGGAACAACCCAGTTGTGCATGATCTGGTGAAAGAACAAATGGGTCCATCCATATAGACTAGGTTGAATGGTAGCCACCCCCCAACCCCCCCAACCCCCACCCCTGCCAAAGTTATATCCACATGCTAATCCTTGGAACCTGTGAATGGAACCTTTTCTTGGAGGAAAGGTCCTTGAGGATATAATTTAAGTAAGGATCTTCATAGATTTTGGATACTAACCTTTTATCAGATATGTCATTTGCAAGTATCTTCCCCCATTCTGTACTCTGCTTTTCAGTTTTGTTTGTTTCCTTTGCTGCACAAGAGATTTTTATCTTCATGAAGTCCCAATAATTCATTTTTGCTTTTGTTTCCCTTGCCTCCAGGAACCCTTCTACTAAGAAGTTGCTACAATCGAGGTCAAAAAACCAAACAATCCAGTTAAGAAATAGGCAGAAGACACGAATAGACATTTCTCCAAAGAAGACATCCAGAGGGCCAACAGACACATGAGAAGATGCCCACCATCACTCATCATCAGGGAAATACAGATCAAAACCACCATGACATGCCACCTCATACATGTCAGAATGGCTAAAATTAACAACACAGAAACAACATGTGCTGGCAAGGATGCAGAGAAAGGGGACTCCCTTACAGTGTTGGTGGGAATGCAAACTGGTGCAGCCACTCTGGAAAACAGTATGGAAACTGTAGGAAAACTTCCTCAAAAAGTTAAAAATAGAGTTACCCTATGACCCAGCAATTACACCACTCAGTATTTATCCAAAGAATACAAAAATACTGATTTGAAGAGGTTCATATGCCCTGATGTTTATAATAGCATTATCAACAATAGCTAAACTATGGAAAGAGCCCAAATGTCCACCAACCGATGAATGGATAAAGAAGAAGTGGTGTAGATATATACAATGAAATATTACTCAGCCATCAAAAAAATGAAATCTTGTCATTTGCAATAATGTGGATGGAGCTAGAGTGTATTATGCTAAGCGAAATAAGTCAGAGAAAGACAAATACCATATGATTTTACTCATTTGTGGAATTTAAGAAACAAAACTGATGAACTTATGGAAAGGGCCCAAGCAAACCATAAGGAACTCTAAACAATAGAGTGTGAACCGAGGGTTGATAGAGGGAGGCAGGTGGGGGATGGGCTAGATGGGTGATGGGTCTGAAGGAGCACACTGTGATGAGCACTGGGCATTCTCTATAAGTGAGGAATCATTAAATTCTACTCCTAAAAACAATGTGACACTATATGTTAACTAACTAAAATTTAAATAAAAATCTGAAGAAAAAAAAAATAAAGGACCTTGAGATGAGATTATCCTGGATTATCCAAATTGAGTTCCAAACTCAAAGACAACTGTCCTTGTAAATGGCATGCAGAGGGAGAAGAGAAGAAGGCAGCCATGGGGGGAACCAAGGTAGAGATTAGAGTTAGGTCCTAACCCCGGAATGCCTGGAGCCACTAGAAGCTAGAGGAGATAAGAAATAGAATGTTCCAGAGGCCTGAAGACATCTTGATGTTGAACTTCTGGTCTCCAGAATTGTGAAAGAATAAATTCCTGTAAATAAACATACAAGCAATAAACAAGTTTGTGGTAACACATCATACAATGTCATGCTATTAGCAACAAAGAAGAAGGAACTACGGTTCAGGTGAAATAACTGGATGGATCTCAGATGCCCCTTGCTAAGTGAAAGAAGCCACTCACAAAAGGCTTCGGACCCTGGTTCCATCACAAGACCTAGAAAAGGCAAAACTTTGGGGACAGACATCAAAGCACTGGTTGCTGGGGGCAGAGGAGAAAGGGGGAGGACTGAATACAAAGAGGGTCCAGGGAACTTTGGGGTGGGGAGAGGAAATGGTCTGTGTATTGACTGTGGTCACAGGTACACAACTATTTGTCAAACCCATATAAAAAGATTAAATTTCATTGGATATATAGCATGTAGCCTTTGGTGGAGGTCATGTTGGACAAGGTCTAAATTTGTGGGAATGAGAGCTGTGGTGAAGGGCCGTGTGGTCCTGCTCTGTCACAGAACCTTGCCTAGGGCTGCTAGAAGGCCTGAGGGTCATAGCCACGGACTCCTGTAGGATGTTCTCTTTCTTAGAAACACCAGCCTCTGGGGCACCTGAGTAGCTCAGTTGGTTAAACGACTGCCTTTCAGCTCTGGTCATGATCCCGGAGACCCGGGATTGAGTCCCACATCGGGCTCTCTCCTCGGCGGGAGGCCTGCTTCTCCCTCTCTCACTCCCCTTACCTGTGTTCCCTCTCTGGCTGTGTTTCCCTCTGTCAAATAAATAAAATCTTTAAAAAAAAAAGAAAAAAAAAAAAGAAACACCAGCCTCCAGGTGAAATATTAGGGGCCTCATCTGGAAGGTACCCTAACAACTAGAATGTGAGGCAGAAGCCCTTGGGTGCCCTTCCCCTCCTGGATTTTTGGAGGTCTACTGGTTTGTCTTTAACTGGATTCTTCAGGCTCAGATCTCTTCTCAACTCATTCCTTTATGCCTCAGTTTTGCCCTAGACTCTGGACCTGGCTTGTGTGTGGCCTTTGCTTGTATTTGATATTGTGATTTATAATGGGGTGGCCCAGTCAATTGAGTGTCTGACTCCTGGTTTCAGCTCAGGTCATGATTCTCGGGGGCCTGGATCAAGCCCATCACAGGGCTCTGAATTCACTGGGGAGTCTGCTTAAGATTCTCTCTCTCTCTCCCTCTGTCCTTCCCTGCTTCTTGCTCCCTCTCCCGCTCCCTCCCTGCCAAAATAAATAAACGAATCTTTTTAAAAAAGATAAAATATATATATATTGATGATCTACTATTTATATATATGTATGTTCATATATATATTTATATATATATTTAGTCTTTGTCCTCATTTCTGGCACAGAGCTTCTAAAAAGACTTGGAATTTCCTACGATAAGAGAGATCAATGTTTCTTTTGTTATGTTAGTGAGATGACTTTTCTTTTTTTTTTTTAAAGATTTAATTTATTTGACAGAGAGAAACATACCAGAGAGGGAACACAAGCAGGGGGAGTGAGAGAGGCAGAAGCAGGCTTCCCGCCGAGCAGGGAGCCCGATATGGGACTCAATCCCGGGTCTCCAGGATCATGACCTGAGCCGAAGGCAGTCGCTTAACCAACTGAGCCACCCAGGCGCCCCGAGATGACTTTTCAAAAGCACTGAAGGCTGGGGAGCTAATGGCCAGTGGAGACAACTGCAGGACTGTGAACCATCAGGTTGAGCCAACCACCACCGCCATTGCCCCCATCCCCCTGCCTTGAAACTCTAGGGAGAGGAGGAGGCCTGGAGTTTCAGTTTAATCACTAATGGCCCATGATTTAATCAGTCATGCTTGTGTGATGAAGACTCCATAAACACCCCAAAGGAGGGGTCCAGAGAGTTTCTGGGTTGGTGAATACAAGATTTTGGGAGAGTGGTGCACTCAGAGAGCGGGGAGAGAGGGAGAGATACAGAGGGGGAGGGGGCGGGTGTAGGCATGGCAGCTCCACACCCTTTACCCACACCTTGCCCTGTGTGTCTCTTCCATATGGCTGTTCCCAGTTTATATCCTTATATGACAAGCTGGCGATCTAGTAGGTAGAATGTTTCTCTGAGTTCTGTGAGCTGCTCTAGCAAATTAATCAAACCCAAGGAGGGGGTTGTTGGAATACCCAATCAATGGCCAGTTGGTTGGTCAGAAGTGATGAAGGATAGAAGCAGAAAAATGTTCACCTTTGGCCCAGAAAGCTGACCTAAAGCCTGCATAGTTCTGATAATATGTGCTGGTTGCTACATTCCTTAAGGGTCTCATGACTGCCTCTATATCTCACCAATAGTTAATATTGAACTGAGCAATAAACACCAGAGAAGTCTTTCAAAGGTTCATTTATTAGTAGAAATTTTTTGAAAAGATTTTATTTCTTTATTTCAGAGAGAGAAAAGAAAGAAAGCATAAGCAGGGGGAGAGGCAGAGGGAGAAAACTCCTTGCTGAGCAGGGAGCCTGATGCAGGGATACAGGTCTCAACCCCAGGGCCCTGGATCATGACTTGAGCTGAAGGCAGATGCTTAACTGACTGAGCAACCCGGGCAACTGTACTTGTAGAAACTTGAAGAAAACAGTTATGATCTACTACTCCTTACATGTCCCCTCCACCTTGAGTACTAAGCATATAAAAACCAGGTCCATACCACAAAAGTGCATTTCTTTTTTTTTTTTTCTTTTTTAATATCAAAACACAACTTTAATTCTCCTAAGCAAAGAAAATGACTAGTAAGATTTTGGTAAGTATGGTAAAAGTGCGCTACTTTCTGCCCGAGGGTCCTGCTCTCTGCTACTTGAATGAACTTTCTAAACTATGTCACACAGTGTCTCAAGAGTTCTTTCCTGGCCACGGTGCTCACAGAAGTGAACGTGACAATCTGGATATGCAATTCACTTCTGAAATGAGGAGGAGGCAGGGGTACCGTCTTGTAGGGCTGAGCCCTCAACCTGTGGACTCTGATGTTATCTACAGGTCAGAACTGAGTTAAAAAAAAATCTCTGTGTCATGAATTGGTTGCTTCAGCCGAAACACTGACATGCTGAGTGCTGGTCCTGGAAGTGGTGCTGCGGGCAGGGAAAGAAAACTTCTATTTGGCGTTGGCATCAATTCCAGAAGGGACACTTACTGCCCCTTCCAGAGGAAAGGGGATCTGAGGGGATCCATTTGTCACCAATATCCCCTAATCTCATGGTAGCATTTGCATTTTAGAACCACTTTTGGTACCAATTGTCTTAGCCTAGGTTCCCTTAAAATCCAGAGTCTGAGACGATAGCATGCAAGCATATAGCTTATTTTGTGAAAGAATCCAAAAAAAAACTGCAGTGGGAGACTGGGAATGGTGGGCAGAGGAAGGGGGAGAGCTGTGTAGATGTGCACTATAAAATTGGTCATCGCGGTAGGCAAATGGGGACCACCCTGTTGTGCACCATCCTGAAAGCCAAGGACAACATGACCGAGATGTTTCCCTTGCTGGGGTGGGGAGAGAGAGGGTGACATTTATTCCCCCCCCCATTGGTCAAAGGGTCATGGGTTCCCTTGAAACCCTTCCAAACAAGACTCACTGATGCATAATTCTAGTTAACCCTTTTGAGTACCTTACATATGGTGAGTGCTTTTTAAAAAGATCACCTTCATTTTCTGTAATTCCCTCAGGGAAAGCGGAGGCAGGGAAGGCCCAGGGCAGAGGTGTGGCCCAGGTGAGGTGCTGGCAGGTGGTTCCCGCCCCAGTGGACTGTTAGAGAAACAGCCAAATTAAACCAGGAGCTGAGAGGAGCCTGGTAAAAATATTACATCATTAACCTAATTAATTATCCTGCATAATACTCAAATATTTTTATTATATTGTATTTAATGTAGTAAAATATCATGTGTAATATATGTAACATATTATAAAGTATAATATTTTATTATATTTGGAAATTATGGTTAGATTTTCTCACTTAGCTCGTATTTTGGGGGTATGCCTGATGATTGCCAAGGAACTGACCATTTCAGTTAAATGCATTAAATATGTAGCTAAATAATTCAAAAGGCAAAATTATAAGGATCTTTTCCAAAGAATTCTTTTTTTTTTATTACAGAACCGTATTTATTTAATGTGGGTATTTGATACAAATATGGGGAATGACCTCCAAGAAGACTGAGGACCTCAGACCTAGGAATACAATTGTCCCTAGTGGGAGGGGTGAAACTAGAAAGCACATTTCTGAATCTGCTCTGATCACAGAGCTGCCTTGCGGACTTGTGTCCTTAAACTAGTTTCTTCACACTATCATTTTCTGAGGCCATCGCTCTTGTCCAAACTTCCCCGGTCTCTTGATGGAGTTCTCCAGTAGCTTCTAAAGGAGTCTCCCCTCATCCACCCCCATCTTCCACGCAAAAGCCAGCAGGACCTCTCTCAAAAGGCATCGTATCTCTTTCTCTTAAACCCATTACTCATTACTGGACTGCAGTGTCCTAGTGTGAAAGATAAAATTCCTAACAAATTCTCAAGCTCTCCAGGGGCTGGCCCCTGCTTGTCTCTCCAGCCTCGTCTCTCCTTCGTCTCCGACTTCTGCGCCACCCACATTACCCCCACCAACCGCTCCTCATCACCTTCATGCCCTCTCTTCCTTCTGCCTATATGCCTTCCCCTCAACCCACTTCACCTTGAACTCCTGCTTACTCTGCGGAGCTTGGCCCTAATGATCACTTCCTCTGGGAGCTGTCCACGGTCTCTCCCTCCACCAGCACCCTCATTAGCTGCTCTTAGCTCCCTGAACTTCCAGTTATGAAGATGATTATCTGGTCCTTGTTTTCCAACCTCCAGCACCTGACTGAGTGACTAGCACTTGGTTAGTGCTCAGCAGTGCCCGTGAAGTGATGGATAAGGGAAAGCGTGATTGGAAGAATGATGTGTGTGCTCCTCTCCCCTTGGTAGTCCCGCTGAGACTCAAGCACAGCACTTACTTAGAGGAAAAGTACCAACCAGCAAAAGCTGCTAATTCCAATCTTGGACCATGCCCCCCTGGTGCCTGGTAGACACTCTGACCAGGAAGGGGACTAGGTTCAGACCATGGGCTTTCTCTGTCCCTGCAACCCTCAGGATCCAGAGCCTTCCAGAACTGTGTCAAGCAGGTGCCCAGCTTGGATCTGCGAGTCGACAAGATGTGAGACCTGGCAGCCCTCATGCACTGCTTGGCAGTGGCACAGATAAGGTCTCTGAAGTAAGCTTTCCCAGAAGATCAGAGCCAGGAAATGTTATCAGAATCATCCAGAAGAGTTGTTCCTGGAAGTGTTGCTTATGGTAAAAATGTAAGGTGATGGAATCTAAGGTGGCATGGAGAGGGCATTTCTTTTCATCATGATAGCTTATTCATTTCCCCCTAAGAATAAAAAATGTCAGCACCCACTACGAACTTCCAGCCTAGGAGGATATGGGAGCAGTAGAAAGCATTTCCCCAGAAATCAAGTCACTTGCAGTCTGAGGCTATCGAACACATGTAGGTGAACCCATTGCACCATTTATTTATTCCTTACACAGTGAACACCTGTTATGTGCCGGGGCTCTGCTTGGCCCCAGGTGTCTGCAGGTGCAATATTATCTACATAGGTGTGCTTAGGGACATGGGCTTTGGAGCTGATTGCCTGGGTCTGATTCCCGGTTCTGCCCCCCGCCCCCTGTTTTTTTTGCCTAGTAAACTAAGGATACTGCCTACCATTAAGACTATGGCCAGGGCTGTATCACCACTTATTCAGCTCTCTGCTCATCCTTGGGGGTCAGCACAGGGCTGCATTTAGGAATCTGGGTGGAGCACATGACCCAGATTCCAGCCAGGCAAAACACTGTCTTTCCTGGCCCACAGCGGCTGGCTCCAGGCTGGGAAAGTGATGTGCCCTCTTGCAAACGGAGGGGCTCCCAGGCTCCTGGGTTTCTCTTGCAAGCTTTGGGCCAGGGCTGAAGCTTAGGCCACCGCATCTTACTTGAAAAGGAAAGCCTGAGCTTTCCTGGGGAACGTGGGGTTCTGGATTCACCATAGAAGCCCCTTCTGTTGGGTGAGAAGCCCATTTAGGTCCCAGCCCTTCCGTTACCAAGGCAAGAAATCATCTTTTGGCTTAAACTGGAAATTTTCTGCCATTTGGGATAGAAGGTCTGAATAGGCCATCACCACTCCATAGAACACCCTTTTATTAAGTGCCTGCTGCCTTCCAGGACCTGTGCTAGATGCCGGGCATGGGGGCAAAGTGGCTGGTGTGTGAGAGAGATGATGCCGCTGTCCTCATGGACCTTGAGTTAGGATGAGACAGTGAGACCCAGGTGCTGTCTGCTCCCTGCCCCCACCCCCCAAGGGCCACCCACTCTCAGGACATTTGGGAAAAAGAGCCTTTGTCTTACATTTGTGACCAGCTCAGCTGTAGGCTGTGGGCTCTCTGTGTTCATCCTCTGAAACCCCAGAACCACCCAGCCCTTGACCTCTGCTGCAACTTCCTCACTTGCTCAGGGGAGGCAGGGACATCAGGGTCTTCACTCCTCCACGACGGTGCCCCATGGTGCTGTACAAAGCCATCAGACTCTACAGAGGGATGAGGTAACTAGGATCCATGGATCTAGGTGGAGAAGGTCGTAGTTCCCACAGTCATACAAGGGAAACACAGAGCATACTGGGGACCCACGGTGGCACACTCCAGGTCCTCATTTTCCTTTCCTGTCACCTGATATGCCCTCTTCAAAGTCTCCAAAAGAGGAAGGAAAGCCGCCCTTTATCCACAAAGCCTAGTTTGCCCCTACCCCTCCACCCCCACCACACACACAGTTCTTTCACGTAATACATGCCAGTTGTGTCTCCTCACATAATGCAAAATTTTTAAGAGCCTGGACTCCACAACAAACCTACCTGGGTTCGTGTGCCATTTGCTAGTTGGATGACCTTGGGTAATTAATTTTTCTGAGCCTCAGTTTCTTTGTCTGTAAAAATGGGAATAATAATATTACTTACTTCTTAGGGTTTTGTGACAATTTTTTGAGGTTATGTGTGTAGTATTTGTTCTGTTGGTTCCTCAAACATGCCGAGAGGTCCCCACCAGTAGGCCTTTGCACCTGCTGTTCCTTCTACCTGGTTTGCTCTTCCTAGATCTTGGCGTGGCTGTCTCCTTCACCGCATTCAGGTGTCTGCTCAAATAGCATCCTTCAAAGATGACCGACTTAATAAATCTCTCTCTCCTAACCCCCTAGTTCATTCACTCTTTATTGTATTCCCTGATTATTTTTTTTAAGATTTTGTTTATTTGAGAGAGAGAGCATGCACCCATGCTTGAGCAGGGGGAGGGGCAGAGGCAAAGGGAGAAGCAGGCTCCACACTGAGCAGGAAGTGTGATGTAAGGCTTTATCCCAGGACCTGAAATCATGACCTGAACTTAAGACAGATACTGAACCAACTGAGCCACCTAGGTGCCCCGGTGTTCCCTGTTTTATTTTTTGTGTAGTATTTAGCGCTCCCGTCACTTGTGAACTTCTGTATTACCTTTCTCTCCCACTAGAAGGTAAGATCCTAGAGAGGAGAAACTGTCATTCACCTCTGTATTCCCAGGGCCGTTATGGCTCCACAAATATGTATTGGATGAATTTGTAGAATGAATGAACTCTGTGGGGACCACCCAGCCAGTCACAGGGAGGCAGGGAGAGGGGACTTTGACAATCCCTGCCAGTGAGAAGTTATCCAAGAGGCAACTCTTAAACCAAACACACACACAAAAGACACACCTGTTCTCAAGGAAAAATACTTAATTCTCAGAGATTTTAACTTTATTTTCAGGAAGGAGAATCTTTCCTGGACTACAGCATATAGTGTGCCTCCCTGCCTCTGGAGCCCCGGGGCCAGAGTGGGCTTTTTGTGGTTCTGGGAGGAGACGGCAGCTCTGATCAGTCTGAAGAATCAGGAACCAGATGTTGGGTCCCTCAGTGTATGAAAATCAGGGCCCATTTCAGGACCATCGACTTCTTGGTGGCCGCTCACGAGCCATCTCAGCCTTATAAGAATCTTTGAAATTAAGAATGTGTGTGAGTGTATGTGTCTGTGCCTTTTCTTTCTGGGGCAATTGTGCTTACTGGCCAGACTTCCCTCTGATGTGCAGTGGGAAGTAGTATGAGGGGATCTCCATTTCCCTGCAAGCACCCCTTCATACAGATCACATACAAAAAGGTATAGTAGGGGCGCCTGGGTGGCTCAGTCGGTTCAGGTGTTTGCCTTGGACTCAGGTCATGATCCCGGGGTCCTGGGAGGCAACGAGCCCCTCATCAGGCTCCCTGCTCAGCGGGGAGCCCGCTTCTCCCACTGCTGGCAGCTCCCCCTGCTGTGCGCTTGCTCTCTCTGTCAAATAAAGAAATGCAATTTTTTAAAAAAGATTTTTATTTATTTGACAGAGAGAAACACAGCCAGAGAAGGAACACAAGCAGGGGGAGTGAGAGAGGGAGAAGCAGGCTTCCTGCCGAGCAGGGAGCCCGATGTGGGGCTCGATCCCGGGTCTCCGGGATCATGACCTGAGCCGAAGGCAGTTGCTTAACCAACTGAGCCACCCAGGTGCCCCAAAGAAATGCAATTTTTTAAAGTATAGTGAATATTCTCTCTCTCTCTCTCACCGTGGGGAGCAGGGAAGATGGGCTTCCTGGCATATCCTACTAAGCAGGCTGCTATACCTGTCCAACTTTTGAATCCTTACATTTCTGGGCTTGAGTGTCTTCGGAGACACATTCAGACCTAATTTGCTTTTTTCCCAGCTCACAGACTATGGAGGAGTAGCCGTAAAGCACTGCAGGAAAGCACATCCACCTTATTAGAGTATAATGTAATTTATTGATAGGAAATCAATAATCTAAGCCCTTAAAACACTTAATCTGAAACAGTTTATATCCATTCTTTTGAAAATGAAATCTTACTGCCAAGATTTTTAAAATCTATCTTGTTTCCCTAATTTTGTGCAAGTAGTTTAAGTTTCACAGGGGCTTAGTTAAGAATTTAAATGTCCTCGGGCAAAGGTAGTGTTCCGTTTCGGCCAGTAGATGGCAGCAAGTTTGAACTTGGCTGGGAAACTTTGGTGTAGCTGAGGATGATGCCAGCCAGCCGGGTCGTGCCCAGCAAAGGCAACCGGCCCTGGGGGGAAGGCGGGAACCCCATGTGGTCTCCAGTCATCACGATGATGAGCATCTTTCCAACGTGCATTCGCATCTCTACGTTTGATGGCATTCATCACATGATACACATCGAACACCCACATCATGCCCGGCGGGGTGGTCCAGGCAGACAGGAGCTCTGCTTTGCTGAAGGTATGACTTACCATGAATCCTTAGCTTAACATCCCAATGCAGATGGTCTCTAACTGATTTCTCTTTAGAGATTTTGTTTATTTATTTATTTATTTGGAAGAAAGAGCTAGAAAGAGAGCACAAGCTGGGAGAGGGGCAGGTAGAAGGAGAGGGAGAAGCAGGCTCCCGGCTGATTGGAGACCCCGATGTGGGACTCGATCCCAGGACCCTGAGATCACGACCTAAGCCAAAGGCAGAGGCCTAACTGACTGAGACACCCAGGTGTCCCTCTAAGTGATTTTTAAAAGCAAGTGTATTGAGGTACAAGGCAAAGGTATCACAGGATGATATGCAAAGAATTCTCATTTCAGCATGCCTGACAGTTCCAAATGGGTACAGTCACCAAGGATGAAAAGCAGGTTCCATGCCTCACTAAAGTGAGCTCCGTGCCAGTTAGGAGAAGGAAAAAATTGTTTCTGGAAGGTTTGATCATATCTTAGAAATGACCAAACAAATTTTTATGACACCCTGGGCTTGATTAATGAGCAGTGAGCCTGGACAGGCCTGGAAAATGTTTGATGGGGTAGTAGGAATTTGTGTTGTCTTAGACATCTATCTTTAGAGTTTGTTTATGTAGTTGGAGATTCAGAAATGAGGCTGCCTTCCCATCAGTCAGCATCCTACCCTGTTGTGTCTTCTCAGGCCTAGCAGGGGAGCCAGAAGGATCGCAAAGGGGAGGAGGTATTACTCACAGGTCGGTGACACTGGTCGGTGAGGGAGCCAGGCTCATGCTCCATTTTCTGTGATGCTACTGGAGTGTTCTAAGCCCAGCTGACTGGCTCAGCATGGTCATCTAATGCGGATGGCTGTCAGTTCAGTGGGGGCTCAGCTAGGAATAGCAGGTGTCCAAAGTGTGGCAGCCAGAGAACGGACTCGTGGAGATGTGCAGGGGCCCAGGCGGCACAGCCAGGGGGCCTGGACTGGCGTTCATGTGTTTGGAGCAGTGTAAGGGAGATGGGAACTTGGACTGGAACAAGCCCAATCTACCCCAACTTTTCCTTTGACAATAAGAATCATCCAGGATGAGGGGGAGGGTCTGCTTATTAGATATACATATAACTGGGTCTCTCCCCTCTCTGATTCAGGGGGCTGGGGGACGAGGTTCTTTATTTCTAACAAGCTCTTGCAGGGTACTGATAGGTCAGTCCTTGGACCATACTTCAAGGAACAAGGGCTTAAAGTCCCTTTCAACTGGATTTTCTACAGTGTGTTCATGTCCCTGGAACAGCTCTGGTTCACAGGAAGTAGGGGAAAGAAAGCAGACACCACCACTTCCGTAGGGCTGTCCTATGGCAGTCTTGCGCTTGAGTCTACAAAAGCTATCTCATTTAATGCTCTTGACACCCAACTTTGTGATCATCTTATAATTACCACCATACAGAAAAAGAAAGTGAAGATCAGAGAGGTTATGTAACTTAACCCAGGTGGAACAGTTAGCAGGTGAAGGATTTGGGATTCAAATCAACATCAGACTGCTCTGAGGATCAGTTTGATGATCAGACGCTCATTAATTTTTAAATTTTTTTTAAAAGATTTATTTATTTATTTATTTGAGAGTGTGGAGCAGGGGAGGGGCGGAGGGAGAGAGAGAATATCTAAACAGACTTCCCGCTGAGCATGGAGCCCAACCTGGGGTTTGATCTTTCGATCTTGAGATCAGGATTTGTGCTGAAACCCAGAGTTAGATGCCTAACCGACTGAGCCACCCAGGTGGCCTCCCATGTTCATTAATTAGTTAAAGTAACTCATTAATCCAAAAAATTTACCAAATATACCGATGAACCTGGCCCTATTCAAGGCATTAGGGTCTGAGATGAGTAGAACAGATGAGGTGCAGATGCCCATGGAGCTTAAAGTTCAGCAGGACAAATGAGGTTGAGATGGGAAATGACACCAAGAGTGAAAACAGATCCCAGAAATACCGCTTGTCACTGTGTCCACAGCTGCCACCCTGGTTTATGTCTCCCCCATCTCTTGCCTAGGGGACTGCAGTGATCTCCTCCCCTCAGCTGGGACACTCCTCCCCAGATCCTGACGTGGCCAGCCCCTTCCTGTTTCTTGGGTTTCAGCTCCAACATCACCTGCTCCGTGAGGCAGCATGTGGCATAGCAGGCCAAAGTGTGGACTGTGGCAACAAGACCAGCTGGCATCCCAGCCCCTCTGCTTCCCAGCTCTGTGATACAGGGCACACTACTTGTCCTCCTTGAGCAAGAGCTTCCTCATCTGTAAAAGGGCAGACATAGTACCTGCCCCATTGTGGCCATGAGGCTTGAATGAGCAAATGTATGTGACCATTGGTCACAGGGTCAGCAGCGTGGGAACTTCTGCTTCTGTTATTCCCTGACCACCCAGCCTGGTTGGAATGCATCTCCTCTAATCCACATGCACCGTATCGTCCGGTTTTGTTTCCCTCATAGTCCTCGGTACCAAACCACTCGCTGTACTCCTGTGTTACCTCTCTCTGCACTTTCAGGATCTAACCAGGGAACCTGAGCTTTGTCTGTGTTTCATGTGCCTCCAGATCCCAGGGCGCGGCTCAGCACATAGCAGGTTCTCAATAACTCGTCACTAAAGGAATGAATGAATGAACATAGAGTTTGGGTCCCGTGTTCTCCAGTCCATGCCAGGCAATCAGGAATGGCCGCCTTCTGCGGAACATGTTTTTGACCCAACTACATGCTTCTTCTGGGACGTGAAAGCTACAGCCTTTGCCATGAAGAACAGAAGATGGAAAGAAATAGACGGGCTTTGTCGGCGTCCATTGACCTCTTCCTTGAGTAGTTTGAGCCTTCCTGGGAAATCTTTAAGGGCTGTAAGCCCAGAAGTCAAAACTCAAAGCACACGTAGTTATCAAAGGTTAGGGCCGGCAGTCTGTCTTGGATCATTTTGGTCCATGTTATCCCCTTGACATTATATTTAAACATGGATTTTTATATTTAATAAACAAAAGGGCCCTGAGAGATTCTCTGGAGCCTTGTGCTGACATTAATCATCTTCCCAAACACATGCTGCCATTTGGACTGGGGATCTGGCCAAACTTTCTGGGAGGGCCGGGGAGGGGAAGAAGCCCGAACTCACCGAGCTAGAATTGCCAAATCATGCTCCAACTCTTTCCAAGAAAATGATAGAATGAAACAGGTGCATAGCTTTTGAGAAGCCCTTCTTTCAGTATCCTAAGCCTCCCCCCACAAATCAGCTATGTGTTGGGGTCTGTCCCACGCTAGGCTGCTAGGACTGCGAAATCAGGAGACCTAAAAAAAAGTGTCTCCCCATTTGTAAATGCCTTTCTCACCTGCTAGCTGATTCCTGAAATCCTAATAGCAAAGCCTTTGTTTCCACAAAAAGACAGTCACTTGGAAAGCACATACATCTGGGGAGGGGAAAGTCTGTAACTGAAATTCAGTCTAAGAGGTAAGAGGTTGACTCCAGACGTTTTAGGCTGAAAGACTTTGATAGGGAGAAGACAGAAGACGAAGGCGGGGAGACACAGAGAGAGGGGCGGTGGGCGACAAGGACAGGGCGCTGTGTCAGTCAGCTATTGCCATAGCAACGCTGCCTAACAAATCATTCATCACTCAAAAGTGACATATGTCAAGCATTTATTTTTTTGCTCAAGTGTCTGTTCATCAGCTTGGGTGTAGCTGATCTGTGCTAGGCTCTGCTCATCTTGGTTCCAGATCTGCTCGTGTGTCGGCCATTTTCTTGAATGAGCAGCAAACTGAGGAGTAAATGGAAACACTCAATGCTTCTACAGTCTTACACTCAAACCTTGCTCGCTATCACTGTCCCTCTCCCAAATTCTTTTAGCCAGAATAAGTCACACAGTCAATCCCAATAGCAAGGGGACAGGGAGGTACATGCTTCCCATGCAGGAGCGGGTGGTGTCAAGGGAAAGGATGTCTGCTGAATGATAAATTAAACTTCCACAAACACCCTGGGTGCTAAAGGCCAATTTGAAGACCTTGCAATGTGCCTCACTTTGCGGTAATCCCTTTCATTTTTGCTGGGTTCTCACAGAATTAGGACACTGAGTCCCAAATGATGCTTGGGGTGTTTGGGTCGTGTTAACCCTCTCGTGCACCATAATTATAGCCTGCAAAGGATTCTCCTCTCCTCACTATTCCTCCCCTTTCCTCCACTCACCCCAAATGCCAGCACTCCAGGCTCTGTTTCTCTATTTCTGTGGGCTAAAATTGATCAGATTCATTTCCTTCTGGAGACATTTATTTTTAAGATTTTTATTTTATTTATTTGAGAGAAAGAGAGTGCATGAACAGGGGAGGACCAGAGAGATAAGCCATCTCCCTGCTGACAAGGAGTCTGATGTAGGGCTTGATCCCAGGACCCAGGATTATGATCTGAGCTAAAGTCATCTGCTTAACCAACTGAGCCACACAGGTGCCTCGAGGCACCCCTGGGTGGGGAGAAGGGTACAGTACCCCCACCCACCCCCGTAAAAAACCACTGATTGTCCAGGATCCCTGAATTTCTCAAAATTCCCTTTGTAAAAATGAGGGGTAAGAGGGCCAGGAGCTGGAGTTTCAGACTGACCCTAATGAGATTATCTTTCCCGCAAGGAATTCAACAATAAAGGTTATTTTCATAGTTAATAAGTGTGATTTGTTATTTCCAAGATTAAAGTAAGAAATTGATCAAACCTGACAACAAAAAGCCAAAACGCATTTTCCCGGGTGCCCCGAGCGCGCATGTGCGGAGCCTCTCGCCTTTGGCTTCCATCTCGGGCTGAGCCAGCGCCTTGGCACCCACTCAGGGACAGAGAAGGAACGGGAAGAGTCCGGGGCCGCAGGACACAGAGGTAACATTTTTCTTCCTCTGGTGGTGGCACTGGCCGTTGGTTATGGTCGGAGAGACCAGCATGCCTGCAGCCCATCCCAGCCCCTCACGCATCAGCAGGACCCAGTTCACACCGTGAACCCTCACCCAGTGGGAGGGACCGGGAGGCACCGAAACCCGCCGTGCCCGCTGCTACGCAGGGGCCACGTGGGGGTGCGGCGAGAGAGGCGGTGAGGTCACACGTGTTTACCAAAAAGTCAGTGGGGTGTGAAGGAGCCTCAGAAAGAAGACATAATACTGACCTCTCAGTTTTTAGGGAATAAAAGCTTGGGGAGTCCACTTTTAAAGTGTCAGGGGTATACTTTAAAATGATGTAACTGTGCCATGGGATCCATTTCCCTCTGGGCTTTTGTTCAAATGGCATGGGGGCTGGTCGATGTCATTCGCACCTGTCCTGGGCAGACCTTGTGCAGAGGACACTGGAGGCATTTAGAGGGCGCTAGGCCTGCCCCGCTGGTGCTTTGGATGGAAGGGTGGAGACAGGGACAGTAAGCAAGCAAGATCTGCAAACGCGAAGCAGTGCTGCCCAGAACTCTCCCTGTGAGGGGTCAGATGGTGCAGGCGGGGATGCAGCCGGGGCTGTCAGATGGTGGGGGGTCAGACGGCAGGGAGTCCAGTGGTGGGGGTGGGATTCCACAGAAGATTTTCTCTGCCTTTGACCACATGACCTCTTGGTCAGTCCTGTCTTGTGACTTAGCTGCCCCACAGCGGCTCATGGATAGGGGCCTGCAGTGAGGTCAACAGGGAGTCAAACCTAAAGGACAGGAAGCTCCAGAACAGAGATTCTGAAAGTGCATCCTACGAGCCATCACAGAAATATCACCGGGGAAGTTTGTTAATCATGCATATTCCCAAGCCCCACACCAGCCCCAAGGATGAGGCCCAGGAATCTGAATTTGTATCAAGCCCTTCCGGTGTTCTACAGACTAACGTTTGAAAACACTTTCTTCCCTTCCCTTTTTACCAGGGAATGACTGCAGTACTGCCTTGGGCTGTGAAAGTGGCCCGGCTTATCGGGGTTACGAGGACCTATGCGTCCCGAGGGCAGGGTACAGCGGCGTCTGGAACAGCAAAGCCCAAGCCGCCCTGTCGCTGTGAGCACACCTGTGCCTTATTTTCCTTCTTTAGGTACAGGTGTGGGCTCCTCTGTCACTGGAAGCTGGCCTCCCCGTGCGCTCATGCTTCCTATGCGCCTGTCCCTGGTGAATTTTGTTCCCGGGCTGGTAGCACTTTCGCATTTCAGAGAATTTGCCGGAAGACCTGGGAACCTGCTCAGCTCCCTACTGGGAGAACTCAGTGTTCTATTAGGGACTTCCTTTGGTGAGTGCTAGTTTGCACCTCCCTTGCTTGTCCCTCTTTTGAATGGGGCCGGTGAAGGCAGTGTCTCAGGTGGGACTTCCTGTGTGTACCGTTCTCCAGCTGGACCAGAAGACAGAGAAATGAGAGGCAGGAGAGGAGAAGGGGACCATGGAAGCCAGAGAGGGGGGCGGGGTTCGAAGAAGATAAGTGGCCGGTGTCTCACTCATGGAGAAGAGCCAAGGAAGGCAGATGGCCTCAAGAAGCCGGGAAAGGTGAGAAGTGAGTTCTTCCCTAGAATACAGTCTCACTGACGCCTTGATTTAGCCCCGTGAGACCCATCTCTGGCTCTGACCTCTCAAACTGTAAGATATTTTCCTAGTGCCGTCTCAAGCCTCGAAGTCTGTGGTAATTGGTTGTAGCAGCAACAGGAAATGAAGACAACACGGCTTCTTCGTCTGACTCCAGATGAGGGGTGGCAGGGCTGGGACCCAGCAGGGACGCAGCACTGAGAGGCCCTCCCTCCCTTCCTCCCGAACTGGTTCAGCACCTATTATGCGCCGGTGCCTGCTGTCTCCTCGGGGGGAGCGGTGCCACATCTGACCTCCCAATTTCCTGACCTTCCTTCCCCACCCCCAGCACCTTCCCAATGCAGTTGTCGGTTGTCGCAAGTAAAAAATACAGCGTTACATGGGACATGCTTCTACAGAAACAGTATTCTTTGGGAATCTGAAATTCGAATTCAGCCTCTGTTATTTTCTCTGGCAACCTTAACACCTGGAAGGCGTCCAGGAAAACACCTGCTGAAGTAGGTCTTGGGAGCTGCTGGCCCCAGCCCAGAGAATTTTTCCGCTAGGCTGAAAACCCATCACTTGTCCATCTCATTTATTTATCCCCCGACCAGCTGCTTTCTTATCACAGCTGCTGCTTCTGGACTTGAGGGATGAAATAAGAGCCCAAGTGGGAAAGAGCAGTTGAGGGAGGGTCTGGGAGCAGGTGGAAGGATTCAGCCCCGGCTCCCGGGGAGTTCTCGCTGGTGTCCACGGCAGGGCTTTCGGCGGCTCCATCGTCTCGGACCAGCTGGGGCTGGTTCGGGGCCCCAGGAGGGAGAGCGGCCTTCTGAGCACTGCCCCCATTGGAGAGGAAGACGGATTAGTCAGCTTGAGCTGCCATGACAAAAAACCACAGACAGGGGGCCTTAAACAACAGAAATTCACCCCCCCCCCCCCACAGTTCTGGAGGCTGAAAGCCCAGGTTCAGGGTGCCGGCAGCACTGGTTTCCTCGGAGGCTTGCACTTGGCAGCCTCTTCACATCTCCTGCGCTGCTGCATTCTTGGGGTCTCTCAGTGTGCCTCATCTTCTTCGGGGGACACCATCAGGGCTCGATCCCAGGACTGTGAGATCATGACCTGAGCTGCAGGCACTTAACCCACTGAACCACCCAGGTGCCCCCAAAGGCCCTCTCTTCAAATGCAGCTGCCTTCTGAGGTCCTGGGAGTTAGGATTTTCACATATGAACTTTAGAGGGATGCAGGGCAGCCCCCGGCAGGAGACATGTTGGATGTGCTGTTCCCAGGGTTTCCTTACAGCTGCATGTGGTGACCCATGGGGAGGGTTGTTGAATTCCTCACCAGAGGGCCTCCCCCAGACGTTGTGGCTGCTTCTCCTCCTGCGCTCAATGTGAGTCGTTAATCCAGGGCCTGAGGTGGATGTCATAAAAAGCCTTCCGAAAGAGGGGCCTTCAGAAAACTCACCTCAGGGCTGAGGAGTGCGAATGGTGGGAAGTCAGGGTAGGCCTTGGGTCAGATCCTCCCAGAGGAGATTTGGAAACTATGACATCACAGTCCTCTAATGCAGGGATAAACCTTGTCGGGGCCTTTATTTTCAGCTGGGAAGATTGGGAAACTCCAGTCTTCCCAGCTGGCTTGAGGAGCACTGGGATGGCTGCTTGGACAGGCCAGCCTGGGAAAAGCTGAGTCTTAATTGGGATGAGGAGTTGTTCTGATGTAGAAGAGACAACGAGCCCCAGGCCCCAGGCAGCACGCGCTGGAGCAAGGCCTCCCTGGCAGGAAACCCCACAGGAGAGGCTGGTGGCCTGGGTCTGGTCGCTGGCATGGTGTATGAAAGCGCTTGTAATAGACAGCCTCATGCAGGTGGTTGCTCACTGAACAAAGCCAAGGGCCCAAGTCTAGAAGGGAAGGCCCTGAACTTGTGAGCCCAAGCTTTCTTCAAGTCATTGGCTAGTCCTGATATATGGACAGATATATTACAGGTCCTAGGATCATAGTTTATTACTCCTGGAATGGAGCTAAATTACTGGTTTTCAAACCATGTTCTGTGGAACCCAGGGGGTTCCAGTCAGATTTCATGATAGTGTCTCAGAGCCCCATTCCTTCAACTAGAACAACTATACCATTATCTCTTTCCTCTTTGTGTTACTAAACAGATTTGCCTGGGGGAAAAATAAGAAGTTTCTCTGTGTTAAAAGTTAGAGATCACTAATTTAGTCCAAATGCTTCATTTTAGAGGTAAGGGATTCATTCATCAAACATGTTTTGAAAATCTCCATATATGATGCTCTGTGCTGGATTTAGGGGTTTGTTATTGAAGCAAATGCAACAAAAACTGACCAATCACTCCAGACCTCCCAAGCAGATTTCTCCTTGCATTTCCTTGGTCTCTTAGTCCATTCAGCTGTTATAACAAAAGTATCATACACTGGGTGACTTACACAACGAACATTTATTTCTCACAGTTCTGGAGACTGAGAAGTCCAAGATAAGGTACTAGTAGATTCAGTGTCTGGTGAGAACTTTCTGATTCATAAATAGCCAAGTGTCCTCAATGTGGTGAAAAAGGCAAGGGAGCTCTCTGGGGTCTCTTCTATTAGGGGGCCAATCTCATTCGTCAGGGTGCTGCTCTCATGACCTGATCACTTCCCAAAGACCCCACTTCTAAATATCATCCCACTGAAGGTTAGATTTCAACATATGAATTTTGAGAGGACACAAACATGTCTGTAGCTATTGGCTAGAACCAGTGGTGTGTTAGAATTGGCTTTTATGGGCTTGCAGAAGCCAATGGTTAAGTTTTCAAGACACATGGTAGTAAACACTCAGAAATGCCTCACCTCCTAATTATTTTGCTACACTTAGCTTTCATCTATGCTCTTGATGTCATTGTGTTGGAATGGTGCGAACAGTATAAAATGGTGTGCGATACTGTGCGTCTCCTCCAAGTTCCACGTCCAATAATGTCTCACTGGTAACTTGAAATTGGCCATGATGGGAGTCATGGTACCATGGAAATCTGCAAACTTTTTTTTTTTTTTTAAAGATTTTATTTATTTGACAGAAAGAAACCAGCCAGAGAGGGAACACAAGCAGGGGGAGTGAGAGAGGGAGAAGCAGGCTTCCCGCTGAGCAGGGAGCCCGATGTGGGACTCGATCCCAGGTCTCCGGAATCATGACCTGAGCCAAAGGCAGTCGCCCAACCAACTGAGCCACCCAGGTGCCCCTGAAATCTGCAAACTTTTGCTACAGAGTAAGGTGTTTTGTTTTTTTTTTAACTGAATGGTACATTGTTAAATGTTAGTTGTGAGAACTGAGATCCAAACTTCCCCTAAACCAACAACTAAAAATAGAGAATGAGGTTATAGTTCCACCATGATTTATTCCTCAGAACTGGACTTTTTTCCCCTGGACACAATACCATCACTGCCTGTATATAATGATACAATGCAAGCAACGAGGAGCGGGGTGGGGGAAATGAGCTTTTGATGGGCAACTAAAAGTATTATGAGAGCTCAGGAGAGAGAAAGCCTATTGGAATAGAAGGTTTTGGAGGTTTTATGGAGAAGATAACATGCGAGCTGAGCTATGAAGAGTGATAGGGTTTTATTAGGAAGAGTTAAAGAAAAAAGGAGCCTGTGGCAAACTGGGGGAGGCATGAGTGCCAGAAGGTGCTTGGGGAACAACAGCAGCAAAAGGAAAAGGTACCTGATTGATAAGGAAGGAAGTTGGGAAGGATGGTTGACTCCTAGTTGCTGGGGACTTTGATGCCAGACTAAGGCAATGGGAGAGGGGTGTGAACTGGAGTGGGGAGAATTGTGGGCTGAGAGGTCAGCTGAACAGCTACTGTGGCTTTTTGGATGATAAGTACAGAGGTAACTCTGATTAGAGGGTTCTCAATAACAACCCAATACACCAACCAGACTGGGATAATAACGGACCCAGGCATGTTAGATATCCCTTATGATGCCTGGCGTTCCCTACATGCACACTCTGCCAGATGCCCTTCACATGTAGCACATGTGCTGAAAGATTTGACTTAATCATAGGAAACAGCCTGAGGGCTGCTGGAGGGAAAGGTTGGGGCATGAAGTAACTGGGTGACAGATATTAAGGAGGGCACGTGATGTAATAAGCACAGGGTGTGATATAAGACTGATGAATCAAAAAAAAAAAAAAAAGAAAAGAACCAGAGTGGGATCAATCAGGAAATAGCTTTATTTTTCTGTCTTCAATCCCTATCTGTTAGGTTGCCCCCTCCCCCACCGTGATTATCTCTGGAAGCTCCCATAGTTTCCCCATCTCTTCCCTGTCTCTTTTTTCTCTTCATTGAACATCTTAATTTTTAGGTATTAAATATGACATAAATCAAACCTTTTATCTCACATCCGGTTTGCAGCTTCTTCCCTTTCCTCTAAGTCACCCTGGTCCCAGGCGAGACATCAACCAGGGAAGAGGAAGCTGGTGGTCTTTTCTCCCCCTTTTCTCTCTTCCTCGCTCCATCTCCTTCTCTTGAGGATATGAGGTGGGGGGGGGTAAGTGGTAAAATGGCAAAAATGACGTTGTTTGTTATTCTTCCTCAGTGGGCAAATCATCTATGTCATGCCAGATGGGCAAATGCTGGCTCTTTCCCCTGGGGGACAGCACTGTAGGTTTTTCAGAGCCTTCTAACCCCCCCTTACCATGCCTCACCCCCCCCCAACAACATACTATGGAGGTCCTCCAATACCACATGATTTTCTGAGGGAGGTGATGCATTCTCCAATGACACCTGCTGTCCCCAGCTGAGCAACCTGCCTATTCTCTTTGATGTCTGCTGTGTCCACGGAACCAGACCCTCTTTCCTCTCTGTATGGACTGAAATTGCAAGGCTCCCATGAAATTCACATGTTGAACCCAGCATGAGGGTATTAGGAGGAGGGGCCTTTGGAAGGTAATCGGAGCATGAGGGCAGAACCCTCACCAGTGGGATTAGTGCTCCTATAAGACAAGACAGAGGGAGTCTCTCTCCCTCATTTGAAGCAAGAAGGCATCCTCCTGCCAACCATGAAGAGGGTCTCATGATGAACCAAATCAGCTAGCACTGTGATTTGGGGCTTCCCAGCTTTCAGAACTCCGAGGAATACATTTCTGTTGCTTAAGCCCCCCAGTTTAGGGGGTCATTGCTATAGCAGCTCAGACCAACTAAGACACTCTCCATCCTTGGGAACCCAGTTCCAACCAGGCTCTTCTTGAAGCCTTTACAACATGACATCCAAGAAACAAATCCTGAATCCAGAAGACACAAGTTCCCTTGGAACTTTTCCTAAAACTGAGGTCCCATGAAAAGAAGGATGAGATGTCAGTTTTCCCTTCTGGCAAAAATTCCACCCTCTCCAAATGTTTCTGGAAGTCTCTCTTGTTCAGTTCTAGGGTGAGAATTGCCACAGAATTCCCCACCCACTTAACTTACAACACTCTTCAAAGAAATCTCTCTTTCCGTCTTTTGTGTTCGTACAAGCAGGAGAAAGGTGAAGTAACGTATTCTAGAACACATCTCACTATCTCTTGGCGAATCATGGGACTACAGCATCCTAGCTCAGCAGGTAACAATCATCTGCTGATTTCACCAGGAAAGGAGGACTTGCTAAACAGGGAGCAGGTGAAGAGTTGGAGCAGGAGGCTTTCCACGGCAGGCTGCTGGGTAGGTTGGCCCCGTGTCTGTCTCCTTTCTGAGGATTCTGAGAAAATAGATGTGCCTTAATAATGTCGATGATCCGCGAAGGGGTGAAAGCTTGTTTACTGACATTATCTCTTGGCTTCCCTGCGAGGTGGCAAAGTGTGTTATCTTTCTTCTAAAAATAAACACAGGGCTAGCACTATCCAGGTCACTGTGCACGAAGCCAGCTTCCAAATCCTCCACATTCAGGGAGCTCAGAGAGAGGACCACCGTCCACACAGGGAGGAAGGCGAGGAGGGCACAGAAAGGACCTCTCTTCCTTGGGGACGTCATAGCACAAAGACCAGGAACTGGAAAGCCTCACCTGAAACAGAACTGCCGACTTGACTGCTTGAACCACGAGCTGTCACCTCGTTTCCACAGCAGCCTGGTGCGTTAGAACGGGCCCGCCCTGCCTGTCATTTACTAGCTGCTTGATCTCGGATGCTTTACCACCTGCTCGGAGCCTCATTTTCTTCACCGCTGAGATGTGCACCATGATGCCTCCCACACTTTGCTTTGAGAATTAAATGCATAGCAAACATTCATTCCTCCCTTAGATGGGTGTTTATTGTCCCCTGCTGTCCCCTGCAGTGACTGGCCACAGTGCATGAAACAGGCTTTAATCAGTGTTGGTCCCCCCTTACCTAGGTTAGATTTATCTTGGCAATGGCTTTTTATGCCTGCATTTCAATGGGAACAGTGCTGGGGTAGCAGGGGCTAGCTCCCCAGGTGGCTCTGGGTAAGTGTGGCCTGGAAGGGGCTGAGGGTTTACAAATTCCTCTCCGGGCCCTCTTCTTCCTTGCCCTGGCAACGTTTTCTCAGAGGTGTTCCAGAGGTCAAGCCCTCCTCGGAGGTGGTTATGTGCTTGGGTGTGAAGGAGATTCTCCTATTGCGAAGTGATCAGGAAGCCAACAAAATTAAAGAGCGGGTGTGGGCTAAGAAGAGGACATGGCAAATTCTGAGCCACCGAGTCACACCGTATCAGAGAGGGATCGAACAGCCTTTCATTCTGCACAGGAAGGAACTGATACCCACAGAGGGGGTGTGACTTGCCTGGAGCCACACAGCGAGCAGACAGGAGGGCTACACCCGGGACACAGGCTTCTGGACTTGCCGTCCTGAGTACATCGGCTTTGCCCACGGAGGAGGCGTTTTATGGTCAGTGAACTTGAACATGGGATCAGCTGGATTTCATGTACATCATGGAGGACTAGAAACACAGTGTGGCTGACCGCCAGCATTGGCCCTTGCCAAGACCACCCCATAGTCTGTACAAGATGCTCCCCTGCCCCCAAGTGGCTAGGAGAGAACTAGCCTTGAGGAACAACTCCATTCACATACATTCATTTATTCACTCATTCATTCATCCCCAAAATACTGAAGAGCACCTGTATGTGCTATGGAGGCTGGATAATTTACACTTGTCTTACCTCTCTTCCTGAGCAAGAAAAGGGAGCTAGGATTCCTCCCAGGCTGGACTTTAAGAGAAGCGGCCTGGGGTGCAGCTGTCCCTCTGCTGCGGGAGCTGGTTTGGGAAATTTCGAATTGATGTTCCACTTGAGGGTGGCCAGGAAGCTAGAAGGGCCAGACACCTCGAGTCAAGGAAACAGAGGGATGGAGCATGTTGGTTGGAGCAGAGATGCTGTCCGAGGGGTCGTATAGGAGAACAAGGGATGGGAGGGAAAAGCTAAGGACATCAGGTGGGCTTTGATAATATTTACAGCCCTAAGGAGTCAGTTGCGTACTTCAGCATGGGTTAGGATTGTGGTGATGCTTCTTTGCTATTCTCCTTAAAGAGAACGAGGGCAGAGAAGAGCAAAATCGAGGGATATGATAGACTCCCCTCACTTTTCTATTTAGCTAAAAAACATATAACGTGAAATTTAGCATCTTAATCATTTTTAAATGTACAGTTCAAGGCTGTTAAGTATTTTCACATCAGTGTGCAACAGATCTCTAGAATCTGTTTTTTCATCTCGCAACACGAAAACTCCATACTTGCTAACCATGGACTCCCCCTCCTCGCTCACTCCCCCAGCCCTTGGTAACCACCTTTCCACTTTGTTTCTATGACCTTTGACCGCTTTAGATGTCCTTTGCCTTGCTCTTAAAAAATAAATCTGTGTCTATCACTGTTCACAACACAACACCCTCCCATTAGTAACATCTCCAATTGTGCACGCAGACACCCACACCCAGGCACATGCGTGCACTCGCATGCACACACACACCCAGGAAGAGAGCAAAGGGAAGGGGGAGACAGCAGCAGGCCCTCACACAACCAGCTCTTGGGTGTTGGGACAAGCCTTCTAGAAATTCTGGATACTCCCCCAAGAATGGACCCCCTTGTTGAGAGCCACTGCTGTGGACGGAAAGAGTGTCCCCCAAAGTACAGGAGCCGAGCAGAGCCAGTCACAACATTTATTGAGCACCTGCAGTGTGCAGAGTGCTGGGCAAAACACTGGGAGGAATTATGGCAGAGGCTAGTGGTTCAACAGCTGTTGTTACATGCCTCACAGTTACATACTAACTGGATGGGGGAGATACATGTTAAGCATATGCAGACATGTGAGGCCAACATATGGATACATGCATTGCTCATTCACCACTACAAGCTAATCATGAGAAACTACCACAGTAATCGGGGCACCAGAAGCCACTGGGACATATGGGTTTAGTAAACATCAAGAACACAAATTGTAATTGACCACACTGGTGATGCATGGAAGCTACCTGAAAACACTAGAAAATACGAGGAACTTGGTAAATCTGTTTTCCTGTAGGCCCCTTTAGTTCAAATTCAGATTAGTGATCCACGGTAGCATGAAATAAAGGCAGTTCTTTCACCAAAGTACTAGAATAGCTTGATGTTAATGAAAATGTTTCTTGAGTAAAATCAGCCTGTTGATAGTACTGTTCCCAAAGATCAGACACAGATTCTGAAAGTTAATAGCATTTTTCTTCTTCTTTTCCTCCTCCTCCTCCTCCTTCTTTTTCTTTTTTTTTTTTACAAAAGGCTTCCGTTATATGAAAGACCATCCAATGAATTTCAGTGAACAAAGGCATATTACTGTTCTGTATCTGGGAAATCTTATTTATATTTTTATGTACTTTTAAAATTATTTCAAAGTAGGATTGCCAGATAAAATACAGGATGCACATTAGTACATGGGGCATACTGATGCTAAAGAAATTATTTGTTGTTTATTTGAAATTGGAATTCAACTGGGCAACCCGTATTGTTATTTGCTAAATCTGGCAGTCCTATGTGAAGGTCAGCACATCTTTGGAACTTCCAGAAGTCCCCAGTAATGGGGGGAAGGCCTAATTTATCTTTATTTATAAGTTAACACTACCAAAGGGTAAGGCTTTTTTCTTCTGGAAGGAAAATTGTAGATTTTTGTAGAACTTACTTACATAATGGAGACAATTTCATGTCTTATTCCTTTTATCAATTAGCAATACCTGCTTTGGTCAGTTGAATTTTTACCTGGAAATATTTGAGATGACTGGTTCTAAATACTAAAATTACATTGTATCTTCAGAAATAGAAAAACTAATATCTGGCTTGAAAAGTCCCCTATAATAAATGGTCATGTCCTCAGTTATTTTTTTGTCTGTTAGCACAAGGCCATCCCACATGAAAAATCAAATGGTGACACTGACATCTTATTAAGTTACGCAACATCCCTTCCCCGATTCATGATCCCTTCTTGCCACTGTCTTCCCCTTTCTCCTTTCCACACTGATTTTTTTTCCATGATTGAAATTGCTGACCTTGTGCTTCCTGAAGAACATGAGGCCTGGAACAATGGGGGGTCATGGTCCCATGAAAGCCGGGAGAAGAAAATCTCTCCTGTCAGATGCTTGGAGGCATAGACATTATGAACTTCTCCCTCCCTCTGTCCCTCCCTCTTTGACTCCCTCCCTCCTCTTCCCCACCTACCTTCCTTCCTTCTCTTCTTCTTTCGTTTTTATTCCTACAGTATCATGCACACTTGTTTTTGTCAAAAATGCCTGTGTTAATTTAAATAGTCAAGACAATGTTGCCTCCCTCCCCAAAAAAGAAAAAGATGAGGGGATTAATAAATTCTATTCTAAAAATGCACTATTCTAAAAATTCACTTCTTAAATTTATAACTCATGTCTTATTTTAATTGTAATTTCTAAATTGGGGGAGAGATATTTCAACCCTAATTTTGCAAGGAAAATTTCATATGGAACTCTAGTTGATGTGAAGGAATGTAAAATGACAATTATTGAATTCTAACTTCCACTCGCTTTTTTTTAAACACACTGAAGAATATGCTTATATGTAAAGAACATACTTATATGTTTGGTTTATACACATACGTAAAATTAATTCAATTCCTGAAAAATACACAGATTGTATTTAACGGGACAGACAACTCTGACGTTCAAAGCTCTTTGTGAATGGAGTCTGAGTATGCCGGGTTTTGTTCTGAAAATGACTGCACATGTTTCTGTTTCCACCCTTGGACAGGTATAGGTAGGTTACAACTCTCTTTGTACCTGGAGTCTTTCGGGGAAAGAGGCAGTGCCAGGTGAGTATGAGAAATTGAGGTGAAGAAGCCATGGGGTTCCATATTGCCATATAAAGGTGGAATTAAGCAATATATGTCATTCAAGTAGAAAAAAAATTCTGTGTGCCTTCTGTCTCTTAATGTTCACTATGGGAAGATGGCATTCCACTCAGCTATTTGCCACAAATCTCTTTTCTTTTTGGAAACTTAAATTCCCAGTCATCAAAACAATATTCCTTATGTTGTTTTGATGACACCATACAATTATGTCTCTGAATGGCCTTCACCATCCTCAAAAAGAAAAAGTCAGGCTGTTGTCTTACTTCAGAAAAATGGCCAGAAGAGGGTTTGCTTCGTGTTGCGTTTTTGTGGTGATGGTGAGAGGGGCGGCCTCGGGGTGCACAGGACAGGCTCTCTCCAGGGGCCACGCGAGCCTGCACACTTGCGCATCAGTGGATGAAGCAGAGTAGAGCTGCATCACTAGGGGGAGTGAGAGCCCACCTTGAATGTTCTAGAAACTTCTAAAGCTTAAGTAGTGTCCACATCTCCATTTGAACCATGTGTTTGGCATTGCGTTTGTAGTCTGAGCCCTGATGGACTCCGGGGACTGGCCTGTTGAGGTGTTTCTGACCATGAGTGTTACTGAGCATTTCCTGCCATGAATGGCCCAGAAACCAGGTCCCAGCCCCACTCTGCCTGAGCTCCCCTGGAACCCCGAGGAGGAGGAAAAGCAGACAATGGACAGTTCCCCTTGGCGAAGCACTCTTCCTAGTCTCCCTGCGCCGCCCCTGCTCCCTGCGCGCTGGGGGCCGGCCGAGCTCAGGGGGGCGGCGCAGAGGCGCTCATGTGGCTGTACGAATACCGGGACAGAGAGGCCCCCGTGGTCCTGCCTTCCTCCTCCTCTCCCACCTCTCCTCTCGCTCCTGGGGGGCCGGGGTTGGGGCAGCAGGGGAAGGTAGCCATGAAGCCCAGGCGGAACCGCTTGTTCATGAAGCAGTAGATGATGGGGTTGACGCAGGAGGAGGTGTAGGACAGCAGGAGGATGAAGGAAATGGGGGTCCCCGAGAGGCGGCGCTCGGCCGAGGCCGTGTCATAGGCCCGCCAGGCGTTGGCGCTGAAGATGGGCATCCAGCACAGGAAGAAGAGGACCACGATGACCATGAGCATGCGGATCACCCGCTTCTTGGCCACGAGGTTGGCCGTGGAGCTGCTGCTCCTGATGCGGCTGACCCTGCCGCTGCTCGGGGTGGGCAGCTGCTGGAGCTCCAGCTTCCTGCGAGGCTTGGCCTTCTGCAGGTAACACCCATCGCCGTCCTCATACCTGCTGCTGCTCCCGGTGCTCAACTTCCTGTCTGCAGGGGCAAGTGACATCGCTTATTGTTGGGGACGGGTGCTGCGGGACCAACGCCCCCTCCGTCAGGGAGATCAAACCAAAATGGAGCTAAACCCGGGGGGCAGGCTTCCTTGGGCCTCTTCTGCTGTGGATGAGTACTGATCTACAGTAGTCCTCTCCTTGAAATGGAAAGCTGCTTCAAACTAAGAAAGCAACGGTGGGGCGCCTGAGTGGCCCAGTTAGTTGAGCCTCCAACTCTTGGTTTTGGCCCAGGTCTTGATCTCTGGGTCTTGAGATCAAGCCCCGCATTAGGCTCTGCGCGGAGCCTAGAGTCTGCTTGAGATTCTCTCTCTCTCCCTCTGCCCCTCCCCTCACACTCTCTCTCTCAAATAAATAAGTAAAATCTTTATAAAAAAAACCCAATAATATACAATCTATCATTACATAGTATATAATAAAAGAACATTTTATGCATGTCAATTATAAAGATAAAAATTACTAAAGAATGAATATTCACACTCATTCTTTCCTCGGATCCTCAGGGGAAAGGATCCTGCTTGCTTGGTAAGCTTCTAGAATGCTTTTACTGGGAAACCTGGATAATGAGCAAAAGTCAACCAAAACCAAAGAAGCTCTGAGACATTTAAGTTGTGGTAAGCTCCGGAGTGAAGGCGTGGAGTGAGTAGGGCAAAAAGCTATATCAACAAAGGTGTCGGGGTAAATTTTAGTGGCTCCTGGATTCTAATGAATGGGAAGAAGCTAGGCTTTGAGTAACTGCACTGTGACAAAGAAAGGGCAGAGAGAGGTTGGGGGATTGGAGTTAAAACTCCCTTCATTGTGGAGGGAGGGGTCCATTTGAACGCAACACTGCAGACTGCGAGGGCCACAAAGGCCCTCAGCTGATCATTGGGTATATGCGTGTTATGTCATTTTGTTCCACTGAGCACTGTTTTGAGAGGGACAATTTCTCCATTTTACAGATGAGGAAATAGGGATACTAGGTCTCCTGACTGTGCCTTACGACAGAGTCTCCTAAGGATACTTTAAAAAATCTCCAGCATATACTCTGGGAACATCTATTTAAGTTAAAGGAAACAAGCTTTTGTGATATTTTGGCATAAACATACAGCAAAAAGATACTTACCCCTAGCAGACTTCTTCTGGATAGCATCAAATTTTATTCCTTGGTAAAGTTCCAAAGAGATTAGCCCGTATGCCACCATCATCACAATTCCAGGAATAAGAAAGAGGATGAGTAACAGGAACGTGTGCCTAATAAAATAAAAAGAAATTCAATAACCATCAACTCTAGTATTTTAGACTCAGACGGGATGGAATAAATAAGGTTCATCTCCATTTTAACTGGTCTGAGCAAACACATTAATTACTAATATTTAATAGCCTTGGAAATTCTATGTCTGGAGGTTAAGTCTTTTGACGTTGTTTACTTCTCTCTCTCTCTCTCTCTTTTCAGATAAAGCCTCTTCTGAAGGACTAGTTTAGCTGGAAAAGGCTGGTATAATTTTGTACTTGAAACAAGCCTTCATTTAAAACCAATAAGAAATTAACAACAGCAAAATGTATGTGAATAATCTCAATAAGGCTTACCCAAAACATAAATAAATACTTATAAAAGCTTATATTCATCAAGGATTTACTGTGCTACACACTAGGCTAAGCATTGTATATATAATCTCATTTATATATTTGTAACATTAGATTTAGATTTAACAGAGACTCCCATAGTAACCTTTGAGATAGATCCTGTTACCATAATACCTATTTTATACGTGAAGAAACTGAGATTTATAGAGATTAAATCATTCATCCAGAGACATACCTAGCGGCAAAGGTCGGATTGGAACCCAGGGAATACGATTCTAGAACCTGTCCTCTTAAATATCAAAATATACTATTTGTTGACTTTACAACAACAGAACCATCAAAAACAGAGGTAAGAATGATGGATGACCTCCGTGGTTTTGCAAAATAGGGTTTTCTGGCTGTTTCTGTCCCACCGGCAGAGTGCTGGGTTCCTTCTAGGGCGTGGTGGGGCAGAGCTGTGCTTTCTTTAAACATGTTTGATTCCTAAAGCTCCACAGACTCCTTTATGAGTCTGGGCCCTAAATCATTTTTGCAGTCTGGCATGTGTAAGGTTACAGGATTAGGCCATAAAATTGTCAGAGGCTCACAGTGGCTGGGCCATTTCTCATCTCAATTGGACATGTTTTGATAAAATTCCTTTTAAAGTCTTGGAAATGTTTCTGTCATTTGCAACATAATTGTGTGTATGTGTGTGTGTGTGTGTGTGTGTGCGCGCGCGCGCGTGCACACGTGCATGCGTGTGTATTACTTGGTTGAAATTAAAAAAAGGAAGACAAAAAACCAAGAAATTATCTCTGTTTTGAGCTATAACTGAATGTCTAGTTCCCTGATTCTAAAATATGCTTGGAATCAGTAAATGTAATACCCTGCATTTGTATTTTTTTAAAGATATTTAATGACATTCTCATACACATGCTCTCCTTTGGATCTTACAGTCACCCAATGAGGTAGATTTAAAATTTTTCTATTATTAAATCCTTGCAGAGATGAAGAACCTGAACCTCAGAGAGGTTACTTGAATTTGTCCAACATCAGTCAGGTAGTAAGCAAAGAAAGAAGTCTTAGAATCTCGCCTATTTATTTCTAGTGAAGGGTTCTATGCCGGCGTTGTGGCTGTAGCTCTATAAAAAAACCAAAAAAACAAAAAACAAAAACCACATGGGACTTGGGACTCATTCTCTGCTTTCTATTCAGTTAGAAAAATCATAGCCCTCCAGATCCTAGCCCTCCAGCCCGCCGCCATAGACCACCCAGAGGCATTCTGCATGGTGGGTCAGCAGAGAGGCTCTGTATCTTCCAGTTTTGTGACCTTGAGCAACTCATTTAACCTCTCCGTGTCTCCGTTTCACCATCTGCCAAATGGGGACGATAACAGTGCCCACCCCATGGGGTTTTGAAAAGATTAATTGAATTCATCTGGGTATGGCGTTTAAAACAGAGCACTTAAGTGTTCGCTATCACTGTTTTTCTAAAAAGAGGTTAGCACAATCCTTCTCAGAGTCTCCTGCCCCCGGATCTCCCCCAGGCACTTTGGACAATACCTTCCCGTTTTCATAAAAACTGCAACCAGTAACAACTTGCTTCGCACAAGCACCACAGCGCCTTACCAGGACTGCTGCATGACGTCATTTGGCAGTAGAAAGCGGCACATATTCGCGGTCTGGTTGTTATTTTTGGTAAAAGGCACCAGGTTGCTATAAATCGGGTACGGAGTCATAATGGTGAAGGAGAGGCACCAGGTCGTGGCAATCACCTTCAAAGCATGGGATTTGGTCTGCCACACCCTGGACTGTAAGGGCTTGCAAATCGCCCCGTATCTTTCCAGAGAGATGGCCACCAGATTAAAGGTGGATACGCTCACAGAGGTGCCTGGGAAAGGAACAAAGAAGTCGGTTACCACAGCTCTGAAATCCCAAGTTTATTTGCATGTTAGCCTAAGCAGGTCTGCTTCGCCCAGGTTCGACATCAAGGGACAACATTCGGAGGGTAAAGAAATATCATGGACCTGTATTTTTTAAAAAAATGATTTATTTATTCCCAGCTTCACTTCAAAAAGGATTTAAGGTAGTTAAATGTATTTATGAATACATCAGATTGCCAATTTTTAGATAAGTTTGTTGAACTTTGATTAGAACCGAACTCCTTCCCAGGCTGAAGTTGCTCATTAATTAACCAAGGGATGAGATATGTTCTTCTCCCACAGAAGAGGCTTTTGAGTCACCCAGAGAGACCCTCTCATTTTGAGAATAACCTGAAGTTAAGTTGACCTAATAATCCAAATTCTTAAGGACTGTGACCCTGAAAGGTCACTGGGGTCTGAACTGGAGGCATTACAACTTTCTGAGAATTTCTAGTACAGACTATTTTAAAGAATGAAACAATATACATTTGAAAAGGCAGTCTGTTGAAAAAACACATGGTAAAGAAAGGATAAAGGGAAACACAGCACACAGTGACTAAAGGTTGTTGGGGGGGAGGACTAGACCCTTTCCTTCTTATTCTGTTAGCTTTTCTGTATTTTCTAGAACAAGCATGTGTCATCAGTGAGAAAGACATCACAACACCTCATTTACAACAATGTGCTTAGGCATACTCAAAAACGCTTAATTTTCTTTCATTTGTGTATTTTGTTTGTATATACTTATTATCACATCTTATCCCCTTAAAATTCCCTTTAACTATTCATCCATGGATTCTGTCAGTTTTTCTGATTATCTTTAGCATGATTTCTTAACCTTAGACTTAATCTAAGTTGGGGAGAAGAAGCTCTTAGCCCGGGACCTTTTATGGTTATAAATAAATTCTCTGAAACTGTGTATTAAAATTAAAATGTTCTTTTTCTAGGGGGAAATAACCTATAGTATTCCTTGGACTTGAAGGAATGTACAGCCCAAAAAAACATTAAATAAAAACTCATGTTCTGAGACAGGATGACTATGTTTTCCTGAACTTTAAGCCCAAGGAACTGATGACATTGAGATTACAGAATATAGCCTCAGCATTTTCAGAGTCAAATCTGTATAATGGGCTCACTGTTACTATAAACCCACCATCAGACAAGCACTCTTTTCATTTTTCCCTTTCTTCCTTCTTTTCTTTTCTTTTCTCTCCTTTCTCTCTCTCTCTCTCTCTCTCTCTCTCTCTCTCTCCTTTCTTTTTCTTTCCTTCCTTCCTTCCTTCCTTTTTTTTTTTTTTTTTTTGGCTGCATATAAGGAATTTAATGAATGTTAATTGTTAGGAATAGTATTGAAGAGAATAGAAAGTCAAGAGAAGAATCAAAATCCCCAGATTCAAAAATCCAACAAAACCATTACGGTATTGCCCACAGCTTCGAAATATTCTTGCTTTTCATTTTAGCTATTTTTAAAAACTTTTTTTTTTCTTGAGGTGAAACATCACAAGAAGTGAACCATTTTTAAGCGGGCAATTCTGTGGCCTTCAGCACATCCAGAGTGTTGTGCCATCACACCAGCATTCGTTTTAAGTCTCCTTTCATAGACCGTAGTTAAGATTCTTAAATAATATTATCATAAGATACATATGGGTGGGCCGTGAAAGCCAAAAGCGCGAGAAGATGCTAGTAACTGTTAATTGCTTCACTGTTTAATCATGATCCCTTTCATTTGTAAGTCCATTTTTATTTTTAGAGTTCTTGGACAAGGAGGGACACTCTCTGGGTTGTCTGTCCATGGCAAACGGATCAGTAATTCATCATCGTTTTGTCAGGGCTGATCCCACCGCCCCGGTGGGGAATAATCAAGGCTTTGAAAGCGTTCCGGTCATTGAGGCCGGCCCCAGCCCAATGCGGCTCTGCCCATGATGCAAGGCTGAGGTCAGAACAAAAAACAACTCTCCTTCATTTCCCGCCTCTCCTCCTCCCGGCAGCTAGTACTCAGAAGGGGGAAGGCACGGGACAATCTGAGGGCCGAGAGACAGCTTTGTTCGGCTTCAGGAGAGCCCCAGAAGCTGGCAAAGTGGGGCAGCGTCCTCACCCACCAGTGGCTCCCGATCTAGGTTCAAATCTCAGCTCCGTGGCTTACCACCTGTGTGTCGCTGGGCACATGATTAACCTCTCTGTGCCTCTCTTCACTCCGGGGTGTGACGGGGAAGAATGACTGTATTTTATTTCTCAGGGTGGACTGGGAGATGAGATCATGGGAGTAAAACACTTTGTACAACATCTGGTGCATCAAAAATATCAGCCCTTGTGATTTTTATTTATCATTATCATCATTTCCGTTGGCAGAGGTGGAGAGCTCCATGTCTCAGTCAATCAGGGTGAGCTTAATGACCCACAGGCTCTGGGACCAAAATCAGCTCCTCATTTAGTCTCAGAGGACGGACTCTCTCTCTCTCTCTCTCTCTCTCTCTCTCTCTCTCTCTCTCTCTCTCTTTCTTTGTCAGAGAGGGTCCCAAACCCTAGGGATCAGGCTGGGAAGGGAATCCTGAGACAGGACTCTAGAGCTGGGATGAAACTGATTTTCACATAGCCCCTGTGCCCTAGGCGAGCAGGAACAACAACAGAAAACCTTCCTCCACCACCTCCCTCACCCCCAAAAGCCATGGCTCGGCTCGGGCAGAGCTCAGACTATGACCATGGCTTCCAGGAGGGGACAGAGTCACTTGAATCCTTCTTGCTTTCTAGCAGAAGCCAGCAAAACCAACCTCTTCTGTGGTTGCTTATCAACTTTCTCCACTCTCAAAAACTGACCCCTGGCACGGACAACCGGGGACTGACTTCTGGGAACGCCCGAGGACCCACCTACCTCCGAGCCAGCACCTGCATCCTTGCACACAGCCCCACAGAGCCTGATGGTCGTTTGGTTTGGTTTTGCTTTGCACTCAGCAGGATGCTTCTGCTGAGGCTGTCAGGGGGTTGGGAAGGTCTGGGACGGAGTGGGGTCTCGGGCGAGCTCCAGAAACAGCCGCCAGCAGCAACTCACCCATGAAATAGGTGGTGGTCTTGCAAACAGCGCTCCCGAAGATGAAATCCTTGAGCAGGTTGGGGATGAGGTTGAACGGCATGCAGAAGAGGCAGAGCATGAGGTCGCTGACTGCCAGGGAGAGCAGAAAGATGTTGGTGACAGTTCTCATCCTCTTGTTCCGAATCAGTACCGTAATGACCAGCGTGTTCCCCAGCACACTGAGCAGGAATATTAAGGAGTACAAGAGAATCTGCACGGCAGGCTGCCACTCTGCAAAGAGTAAAGGGGACCAGACAGAGGGACAGAGGTTACGGGAGCAGAATTGTTCAAACCTTAGCACATGAAACGAACGGTGATTTCCTGCAGATTTTTTTTTTCCCTGTAACGGTCAACATCACTGAACCCGACTATTCCTCTACCGCCTGTATTTTGCAGAAACAAACTGAGGAGTGCCTGCAGTGATCCCGTTGCTTCTGAAAGGTTGGTTTGTTAAAGAACCACTCAGGGAACCACTTTTTCTTAAGAACAAAGCTTTTCCAGTGACTAGTGATTGCTTTCTTTTCCCAGCTGCTAAGCTTGATTTCACTTTAATCACTTTTTCACGCTGGATTTCCCCAGGAAAAGGTGGCAGTTAGATTGTGACAGCACCTTTTGTGACATGCTGGGAAGTTCCAGCTTTGACACTTGTACCCCTTCGTAGGACACTTCGGCTCCTCCTCCCTTGGCTTTTTCCGCTCCCTCCCCATGTCCTATACCTCCATCTCAACTCTCCTATGGGGAACAATCAGGATATTCGACTCAGTTCTGCTTTTTGATCTGTTATTCAAACTTGTGAATGCACGACTTTATCCAGCCTGGTCTCAAGAGAACTTTGTTATATTTTTTCTATCAGCCCCGTCTTTGCTGATTTCTCCCTCACGTTAATTGTTTTCTGAATTAAAATAACAGTGTCTGGCACCTACCTTTGGAAGGATGGGGCTGATCCAAGCAGAAAAGTGTCTCATTTTCGATTCCCAGCTCACAGGGAGGGGAGATGCTGCTTCCATTCATAAGAAGGCTCTCGACCACATCCATCCTTGCCTGCTGTTCTCGAAGGGCTGACGAGCTGGTGAATTGCTCACCCTCGGCTCATTCCTCTAATGACCGAGAGCCTCCCAAGTGCAACCTGCCGTGGAGGGGCAGGGAGGGAGGGATTTCCAGGTGTGGGCTTTTGCAGCCATTCCTACGGGCGACGTGAGTTCACCACGCTCGCTCGGTCCAGCTGGGCAAGCATTTGCTCTCTTGTCTTGGAAAAGGCAGCTCAGGCAAGCCAACTCTGCTCCACCTTCCCAGCCCAGCCCTCCCATTCCTGGGCCAGTCTCAGGGCCCTGAGCACAGAGAGACTGACTGCGAGTTAACCCTTCCCAGAGAGTCGCTGCTCTTACACACACTTGAGCACAGACACAAACACACAGGCTTCCCTGGGACCTGTCTTGTCTGTGGAGGAACCTGTCACCAACCCAGACACATGCAGGATAAAACCCAAGCTGGCTGGGTAAGACAGGAACAATTAACACGGTAACAGATATGATAATGCAGACCATCAGGACTGAAGGGCACGGAGGGACTGCGTTTCTACCTCCTTATATAAAAGCAATTAGTGCCTTTTTAGCTTTGGAACCATGCCCAGTAATGTGTGCAGACATAACTGCCCGTTGGTTGGTAAGTTGTTACCAACCACCATGTTATTTCTTGCGGTCTCTGCCCTTGTTAACTGAAAAGAGAGGGGGTGCTTTCAGATATAGGGTTCTGGATCCTTATTACAAGAAAAGTTGTTCAGATCTTCCATTCATTCATTTATTCATTTGTGCATTCATTCAGCACATATTCATTGAGAGTCAACCATTTGTCAGGCACTCTCTGAACACAGAAGCAAATAATGAGCAAGATCTTTTCAGATAATGTTGAAGACCATGAAGGAAAGCCAGATGATGCAACAGAGAGGAATGGATTTGGGGTACTAATTTAGGTGACGTGGTCAAGAAAGGCCCTCAGAAGGAGGGGACCATGATCTGAGACCTGGAAGACAGGGAGGAGGAAGTCTAGGGAAGATCTAGGGAAAGCTTCTTCTAGACAGGAAGAACGATGTTTTCAGCAGGGGTCATAGCAAGTGCAAAGGCCCTGAGGTGGAAATGAGCTTGGCCTCTTTGGGGAATAGGTAACAGTAGGAGTGAGTGAGGGGCAAACAGCGACAGGGAAGATTAGAGAGGAAGACTGACCTGGAGGTCTGGGTTTTCTGTGTAGCTCTGTTGCCCTCCAAAACCCGTCAGTGTTGCCACATGGCTGGGCTGACATTGCGTCTATTTACTAGATATCTCTGGGCTCCTTGTGTACTGACAGCTCGCTCAGTTGACCGAGCTACGCACTGCATCTTTGCTGACTGCAGATGAACTCACTGACATTTTTGCTGTTGGAGGCTGAGGAGTGGCACCTACAATGACAAGTAAATCTCCTTCTCCCTCTGCCTGCCTGTGCACTCTCTCTGTCTGACAATTTTTTTTACTTATTTACTTACTTATCTGTCAGAGAGAGAGAGAGTGCCTGCACACATAGGGGGAGCGGCAGGCAGAGGGAGAAGCAGGCTCCTCACTGAGCAAGGAGCAGGATGCAGGACTTGATCCCAGGACTCTGGGATCATGACCTGAGCTGAAGGCAGACGCCCAACGGACTGAGTCACCCAAGTGCCCCAATAAATAAAATCTTTTAAAACCAAAACAAAAACAACGTGTTCACCAAACCACAGATCACAGTATGAACAGCCATCAAGTAATAGTTACTATTCTCCTTCTATGCAGGAGGAAACTGAGACTCAGAGTGGCTCCGTGATTGGCTGGTGAGAACCAGTGCAGGATACGCCCGGTGGACCCGGCATCCCCATCCGCACTCATTTCCTGCGGCTTGGAACCTTTGTTACCCTCGGAGCTTGCAGACCATTTGTTGCTAGGGTCCCCCTCTCTGTTCCTGCCTCGTGTTCTGTCAGCTGAATCTCTCCAGCCTGCGGACCTGATGTGGACCCTGCCCACTAGGAGGGGACCCGGTGCAGCACTGTCCTGATCTGGAGAGGGATGGATGTTCAGGTTTTGAGCCCTGGGAACAGCTAAAGGTCACCCTCCAGCTCTCCTCAGCTGCTCAGGGGCTGTAACTGGGCAGACATCCTGGTGGCAGAGGGAGCGTCCTGCTGAGGCTCAAGACACCCACCAGCAGCTGTTTTAGCAGGTGCAGGAGGCTGGGGGGGGGCGCCACCGCAGGTCCAAGGGCAGGAGAGGAGGGGGCTCCGCGGACCTGCCCCGAAGTTCCCTCCCTCCCTCTCTCCTTTCCTCTCTATTCCAGTTCCACCCAGTGGTTGGCAGGAAGTGGGGGGGGGGGTGCTAGCGCTATCCTGAACTCCCCAGGGGTGAGGGTGGCACATTTGAGTGCTGTGCTTTGCAAACTCCTTGCACATCTGAAACACCTGGGTTCATGCTTTAAAAAACCAAAAAACCAAAAAACAAAAACAAAAACAAAAACAAAAACAAAAACAAAACCTAAACAAAACAAAACAAAACAGGATTTCCAGGCTTCACTCCCAGGGATTCTGACCCTTCAGCCCCAGACTTGGGAATCTGCTTTCTTTTTTTTTTTTTTTTTTTAAGATTTTTATTTATTTAATTATTTGACAGAGAGAAACACAGCGAGAGAGGGAACACAAGCAGGG
>PITA01016655.1:0-45902 GCA_004023965.1 Spilogale gracilis
AAAAAAAAAAAAAAAAAAAAAAAAACACAGAAAAACACCACATCGGCCTTTAAATGAATCTTCTGTACCCAGAGAGCAGACTGTACTGAAAATCAGGTCTAAGATTTGAATTAGTAGCTGAACTAAAGAGAAGACTGAACACAGCACCAGCAGGTCTCCCACACTGTAAATAGAGCTCTGGTAGGGAGAGAATAGGATAGAGACATGGAATTGTGATATTTGGTAGGTGGATATGAGAACAAGAACCCTCAGATTCTGCTGAACCTCTGGGCTGGAAGGACACACTCCTTTCTTTTTCATAAAGGAAAGCAGCCTCTAGTTGTCTGGAGACCTTGCAAAAGGCCATTCCTGAGAAAGACAGCCTCCTCAATATCTGCCCTGCTTCCCCCCATTGCCTCTAAACCAATAACTAGGGTCAAATCCTACTCATCATCACTCCAATTGTGAAGCACAGTCCCAGTTATAAGAAGAAATAGCTTATTACCAAAAAAGCTGCTGAGTCTAACTGACCTGTATCATTAAGAACTAGGGGCACACATACAGAAAAGGATCTAGAGGCTGTTAACCTGAGGCAGAGGGGAAAATGCTAAAGAGAGGAAAATGTATTAATATGCAGGGGCTTTCCAGTGACTCAGAATATAACTTCTAGCAAGGAAACCTTAAGTAGGTTCTGAAACACCGATAGGATTCCAAAATAGCAGGTGCTGGAGGAAGCAATTAAGCATTAAAAGCAAGGTGAATGCCATGAAAAAAAAAAAAATGCTGAACATCACTTACCATCAGGGAAATACAAATCAAAACCGCAAGAAACCACCTCAGGTGGGTCAGAACAACTAAAATTAACAACTCAGGCAACAACAGATGTTGACCAGGATGTGGAGAAAGGGAATTCTCTTACACTGTTGGTGGAAATGCAAGCTGGTGCAGCCACTCTGGAAAACAGTATGGAAGTTCCTCAACAAGTTAAAAATAGAACTACCCAAGGACCCAACAATTGTACTACTAGTTATTTATCTAATGAAACAAAATAGCAATTCAAAAGGGGCACATGCACCCCAATGTTAATAACAGCACTATCAACAAGAGCTAAAGTATGGAAAAAACCCAAATGTTCATCAGCTGATGAATGGATAAAGAGATGATTTATATATACACAATGGAATATTAGCCATTGAAAAGAATGAAATCTTGCCATTTGCAATGACACGGATGCAACAACAGTATATTATGCTAAGCAAAATAAGTCAGTCAGAGAAAGACAAATGCTATATGATTTCACTCATGTGGAATTTAGGAAATGAAACAGATAAACACAGGGGAAGGGAAGAAAAATAAAATAACATATAAAGACAGAGAAGGAGGTAAACCATAGGAGACTTTTAAGGGAACAAGCTGGAGGGGAGGTGGGTTGGGGGATGGACTAAATGGGTGATGGGCATTAAGGCACTTGATATAATGAGCACTGGGTGTTATAGCAACTGATGAATCACTAAATTCTATCCCTGAAACTAATACTACACTATATGTGAACTAACTTGAATTTAAATAAAATTTGGGGAAAAAAAAAAACAGCAAGGTGAATGTGATTGCCACAAAAGGCAGTAAGGTCACAGCAGCAACCGGAAAACCTTGACCTGCAAGGACTGTGACTATAGCTAATAAATAATTAGCCATTTTACCTTGTAGAGGAAAAAGAAAATAGGTAGTACATTAGTTTGTGAGAGCTGCCATAACAAAGCAGCACAAACTGAGTGGCTGGAACAACATAAATTTATTGTCTACAGTTCTGGAGACTATAAATCCAAGATCAAGGTGTTAGCACCCAGGAGGCTGTGAGAATCTATTCTATGCTTCTATTCCATCTTCTGGAGGTTTGTGGAAATCTCTGGTTTTCTTTGGCTTGTAAAAGCATTATTCTGATCTCTGTCTTCATCTTCATATGGCATTCTGTGTGTCTTCTGGTCCTTTTTATAAGAACATCCATCCTACTGGATTACGGGCCCAACCTCTTTCAATACACCATCATCTTAACTGTATCTGCAAAATGCAACTTATTTCCAGGTAAGGTCACATTATAAAGTGTTGGGGTTTAGTACTTCAACATATGAATTTTGGAGGGACACCGTTCAACCCATAAAAGCAGCAAATGAAGCTATTTCTTCACTCATATGGCTAAAAAATACCAAGAACTGAGTAAAAGAAGATTGATGTTAGTTTTCAGATCTAAGCTTGTTCAGAGACCTAAAGTCCATCAATGTAAAGGGAAGCTGAGTTCTCTTGAGCAAAAAAGCCAGTGTTTCTCCAATCATTTTCCAGGGGAATGTGTTACCATTTACCAGAGCAACTCTATGCTGGTGAAAGAGTAATATTCAATCCTTCCAAGGACTATTGGTCATAGGGTCTAGCTGACACTGATACCAGGACACCCCAATATGGCCTCCCAATTGAAGTGGAAGTATATGGAGGCCAGATAATAAATGGAGTCCTGGTCCAAGTCCATCTCACAAACTGGCCCAGAGGGTGTACAGGCCCACCATCTGGCCAAGTTCCTGATCCCTGAGTAATTGGGATAGATACATTATTTAGCAACAGTCAGAACCCAAACACTGGTTCTCTCACCTGTGAAATAAGAGCTGTTATGATAGAAAGGGACAAAGGACAAAGGATTATTCTTTCCCCTTACCCCTGTTTCAGATAATAAATCAGAAAAACATTGTAGCCAAGTGAATAAAAAAGACATGTGCAACTCTCAAAGAGTGGCTCCTACAAAAACCATACAGTTCACGGATGGATCAGCTCAATATGTTGGTACATGATGACAACTGCTTTCAAACTACAGTGTCATGCATGAGTGAACTACTGTAGTGTTACTCAGAATGTAGTCCACAGACAAAAGTCAGTTCACAAACTATTTTCTATCATTTCACAACAAAACATAAAAATATAAAAAGTGAGAATACGCATTTGAAAATATTTATAGTAATGTATTGCAATAACCATGTGTGTAATTTTGTATTTTACAAAAGGATACATCATGATGCTAAAAACAAAACAAAGCATAGACTCTATCTCACCAAGGCTGATGCAGCTATTTTACATTACATGTGTGTGTTAGGCACCAAAGACACAGATATGTGAGTCACAAGCCCCTGGGAAGGTAATATTTGTTCTGAGTGCTAGTGTATGAATAGAAGTTAGCTAGGAAAAGGTGAAATGCAAGAGCATTCCAAGAAGAGGAGATGGAATTTGCAAAGCCCTTTAGAGAACCATACCAAGTTTGGTAAGTCTAAATCCACAAGAGAATGCCCAGATAAAAGCAGAGGTAGGATCATTAAACGGTCTGGATTGGCAGGCTTTTATAATGAAGGTGACTGGTAATTTTTAAAGAATTTTAAATAAAAGGTCATGATCAGATAAGTGTTTCAACAAAGACTTTCTAGCCGTAAGCCAGTTAAGAGTAATCCAGGAGAGAAGAGCTAAGGAAAAAGTTATTCCTGATAAGGACAGAGAAGAAAGGATATACTCAAAAGGGATTTTGAAAGGTGACCAAAACTTTCCAAAAGTAAGGAAGAAAGATGTCTAGGATGACTTGGATTCTTTTATAATTTTTATATCCCCCTAGCAGAAACGTCTACTAGTTTGAACCCCTATTTTACATCTACCTTTGTGGACTTCTATTTCCATTACTTATTTATTCACATGTCTCTCTCCCCATGGTGAATTCATTATGGGCAGAGATTACGGCTTATTTACCTTATATTGTCAGCAGGACCAGAAGATGAGGAAAGTAAGAAACTCACTTCTGGGTTCACACCAGTACAAGGTTGAATCTCCAGTTTTAAAAGTTTGATGCTTCATTCATCGTGGATTTTTCCTCCTTACATTTTAATTTTTTGAATGCTATTTGTCCTGAATACTGAGTTGTTTGGCACCCTCTTCAATTTTACAGACAAGGCAAGTACCTCACTGACCTCAGTCTAGTGTCCGCCCTGATTCTCAGTGCCTAACACAAGCAGATACTTAAGTGCATGCTGAATGAAGGAAAAGCAATCAAATGGGCATAAGCAACAAGGCAGACAATGGTGGGCCACTCACAGAGAAAGAAGGAGCAACAGACCTTGGGAAAAAATATTGAGTTTATAATGCATGTCAGAAGCACTGCTTGGTGTATTATCTTATACATTCATTTATTATTAAACAAAGGCAGCATTTATAAAAGGAAATATTAAAGCCTGACAGTACTCAAGGAATTATCCTAAGGATATTTTCTCATTATCTTTTTAAAACTTACATTAATATTTGAGGTATTGCAGCACTATCCAATTTCTCAGTTTAGCTTATGAGTTTACACTGCTTAGGACACCAAAATAAGTTGATCATTACACAAACGTATCATTGATACTTGCAATCTTTGATGATACCCTGCCAAATATGCAATCAGCAAGGTCTAACCTGACCTCTTTATGTGAAATACTGCCACCATTACCTTATTTCCTTATCCCTACTCACTTTTCTTTGTAGTATGATTATCACTTGATATAGTACATATTGATTTATTATTTTTCTTTCCCCTTTAAAAAGATGAGCTTTATGAGAACACGGGATTTAACAATTTTATTCATAAGTTGTACCCTTAACACCTAGAATAAATATCACTGAAGGTCAGGACAAAAGATAGGAGGGTAGCTGGAGAAAGGCTTACACTAAAACAGAAATAGGACAAAGAAAATAAACAAAGTCCTATGTAGATACAAAACTAGGGGCAAGGAGCTCACAAGAACATAACTAAAATCCCTAAGGGTCAAAAAACAAATGTGCAATTGGTAACCAGAGTAATAAGCTTTAGAGCTTACCTATGATTACGTTGGGGAGGTTTTCCAGTTAGGTAATCAGTAGAAATAGGTTTTTACGGCTTCTGACAAGATGAGAATCAAATCTCTGCAGAAAGATGGTACCTTCAAATGGCTACCTGCTTGGGTAATCACTGGCATACCAGAATATGAAAAAAAATATTTGCCTCGGCCTGGGTCCTAGGAAAAATGAAAAGGTGTCCCTAAGAATTAATTATTGTGATCTCCTCTCAAATCTTTCAGCTTTAAATGTATGCTATCTACATGGTCTAGGAATCCCAACTGAAAAAACTGAAATAAATATTGGTTCTGGGGTGTGCTAGTTATCAATTTATTATCTATCAGCTCCAAATCCAACCTTCTCTGTCCTGCTTTGTAATACTAGACCTTTGCCTGTAAATATTTCTCTTGAACCTGATGGCCCCATGTTAAGCTCTGTCAAGAGTATCCTGAAGGGACAAAGCTAGTCAGCCACTGAGAAAAGGTAAATGGGGCGCCTGGGTGGCTCGGTCAGTTGAGCTTCTGCCTTCAGCTCAGGTCAATGATCCCAGGTTGCGGAATCGAGTCCTGCCTCAGGCTCCCAACTCAGTGGGGAGTCTGCTTCTTTCTCTGCCCCACCTCCACCTATACTCTCCCTTCCTTCTCCCTATCTCTTGTAAAAATAAATAAAATCTTTTTTTAAAAAAAGAGAGAAAATGTAAATGATTTCAAACAAATTGATTTTATCCATTATACATAATAAAGCATATAAGGTTTCTTTCTGAAAACCCAATAGAAAGTCAATATTTTCTTCCCGTGGTAAAACTGGCTTCAGGCCAATCTTAATTTTTCAAATACTAAAATATTCCCTAGTTACATCTAACATTTGAATAGATTTTCAGCTTCTTCAACTCAACAAATGTATTTTTGAAGATCTATAACCACCTCTACATTCATGGCCTTTAAGCAGCTTTTTAGGGTAGTAACCTCCAGTTTCATTTAGCATAAGATTGGTTGTTTATATATCTCATTTCACATTCCAAAAATCTCCCCAATTTACAGATAAAAAAGGGTTATATACATTTTAGCTATAATAAGAATAAAAATTGTTCAGAAAAAAACAGGCTTGCCAAGTAAACTAAGTTTAATTTTGACTTGCTCTATATTAACTTTAATTTCCTCTACATTAGAACTGTTCATGAAGTTAGGGATGCCTGGGTGGCTCAGTCGTTAGCATTCTGCCTTTAGCTCAGGTCATGATCCCAGGGTCTTGGCATCGAGCTCCGCATCAGGCTCCCTGCTCGGTGGGAAGCCTCCTTCTCCCTCTCTCACTCCCCGTTTGTGTTCCCTCTCTAGCTGTGTTTCTCTCTGTCAAATAAATAAATAATAACTTAAAAAAAAAAAGAAGCTGTGAAGTGAAAAACATACCCCACCCCATATTTTAGCAGGTATTGCCCTATAATGATTACTTCTATGTCACAACTTGACTGGGCCATGGAGTACCCAGGTATTTGGTCATTTTCGGGGGGTGTTTCTATGAGGATGCTTTTAAATGAGATTTAACATTTAAATCAGTAGATGAATAAAGCAGACTACCTTCCCTAATGTGGGTGGGGTTTATCCAATCAGTTAAAGGTCTGAATAAAACAAAAAAGGTTGACCTCCCCCAAGTAGGAGAGAATTGCTTCTGCTTGACTGCTTTCACTGGAATATGCTTTTCCTGCCTTTGGACTTGAACTGAAACATCAGCTCTTCCTCGGTTTTGAGCCTACCAGTCTTCAGACTAAAACTACACCACCAGCTCTCCTGGTTCTCAGGTCTTCTGGCTCACACTGAAACTATACTACCAGATCTCCCAGGTCCCCAGCTTGTCAACTCACCCTGCATATTTTGGGACTTATCAGACTTCCTTATTAAAAATCAGTGTGTAGGGGTGCCTGGGTGGCTCAGTTGGTTAAGCAACTGCCTTCGGCTGAGGTCATGATCCCGGAGACCCGGGATCGAGCCCCGCATCGGGCTGCCTGCTTGGCGGGGAAGCCTGCTTCTCCGTCTCTCACTCCCATGCTTGTGTTCCCTCTCTCGCTGTGTTTCTCTGTCAAATAAATAAATCTTTTTTAAAAAATAAAATAAATAAATAAAAATCGGTGTGTGGTGTGTGTGTGTGTGTGTGTGTGTGTGTGTGTGTGTGTATGTTAGTTCTGTTTCTCTGGAAAATACCTCAAATGATCTCCTACTGTCCACCTCCCCACTAAAAAATTCCCCTATACAGCTATACATGCTCCAGAACTTTCTTCCCCATTCTGAAAGTATTATGTTTAATGTCCCCGCTTTTCCTCTCCTCCAACCTTACCATCCCACTACCTTCTGAAAAATATTCCTACCACATCTCTGTAATTACATAGCTAGAAGATGAGCTAGCATCTTTTTGAAAAGACTGCCTATTCTCCAGGCCACAGTTGTTTGGCTGTGGGGAGGTAGGAACATCTGATCCAAGCTGGGCCAATCAGAGGCTTTAGAACATGTAAGATTTGTGTTGTTTTTTGTCTTTTTTAATTTAGAAACTGAAGAGAGCTGATTGAAGTCCTTTCCTGCTAGCAGCCATGTGCAGAAATCAGAGTCAGATTAGAATTAGAACACAGAATTCTAAGAGCATAAAGCAAATACACTGAAGCAGAGGCAAGTGCTGAAAAAAGAACCTTACTGATAATACCAAATTCCTCCACCCTGTTGACTCCTAAAGCTTAGCCTCACCCTGCTTGTGTCTCAGTTATAGCAGTCAATAAATTTGCTTTTGACCTAAGCTGGCCTGAATCAGGTTTCAGTCAACTGCAACCAGAGGAGACACAGTAAATCCCTACTGTGTGCAAATTATGATGAAAATTTATATAACTGAGCTAAACACAACCAAACTAAATTCATGTATTTTATATAATCAGTTTTCCATGAATTAACATTTTTTTCAAAAATTAAATGTGTTCACTCTTTGCCCTTAAAACATTATTAGCACTGAGGCTACCTGAAATGCAAAATTTACCCAAAAAGAATCTCTTTTGCTTGTATTTATAAGGGACTTACCAAATCAGAAAGCACAATCAGAAACCACGATGAGCTCCATGTTCCCTGGTGAACACTATGAGGTCTATCAAAAATACTATATAAAAATAATACTTAATACTATAATAAAAATACCAAAAAATTCCACAATCTCTGAATCTTTCAGGAAAATCATGCATATTTACAAACCGAAGACCATCAATAAATAAGTATCTTCTTAGTACTTATAAATGTAGTGTTGTCTTCTAAATCAGATAAAAGCTGAAATTTATTATCTTCTTATACATCATAGAATCCCTGTTACAGAGAAAGCATTTAATTATAAAGTAGTTATTAGTCCACAGGTCATATGAAAAATAAACTGGCCCTGAATTTCTTCTTCAGCAAGACCAATATTATTCTGTGAAATAAGAAAGGTGGTGGCTTAGATGAACTAAAATTCAACTAACACACAAACTTCAGTACTCAAAGTCAATTAAATTCAAAAGTATAGTGTATAACAATCTACTATTTTATAAGTTGCTAACAATGGTTTTAATGACTGATTTCTCTAACCTCAAGCCCTATATATTTTCCTGAATGATGTGCTAAGCAGCACAACTGTGACTAAAAAGAACATAAAAAGACAAAGAAGCAAACACACATATGTACTTCAAAAACACACATAAGAACTTAGTTATGAAGGGTTTGTATCGTCTCACGATCATAGTTCCACATAACTTGTTTTTCACTCTTTCTAATTTCACCATTAAAAAAGAGAATCAGATAACCTGAGAATGGGTAAGAGAGGAAACACAAGATTGGAAGTAGTCAATACTTTTTTTTTTTTAAGATTTTATTTATTTATTTGACAGAAAAACACAGAAAGAGAGGGAACACAAGCAGAGGGACTCAGAGAGGGAGAAGCAGACTTCCCGCCGAGCAGGAAGCCCGATGTGGGGCTCGATCCTGGGTCTCCAGGATCATGACCTGAGCTGAAAGCAGTGCTTAACCAACTGAGCCACCTAGGTGCCCCAGTCAATACTTTTAATAAGGCAAATGAAACAACTAGATGCTGAGAGATAAAGAGGTTAGTAAAATCTTAACAAAACACAAAGCCCCAGAATCATGCACAAAGATCAGAAAGGTTAGGTATTCCATGATTTCATTCTATAAAATTTCAGGAAATACTATGAGCTTCATTTTCCCAACAGTACTCTAAGAACAAGTAATAAATACAATAATATGTCAAGTTTAGTTCAAAGAAGTGTATTTTCATAAATTCTTATATAAATTAAAAACCCCTTATTCTACTGCAGTGTTCTCAATCCAATCCCCATTAAGACCTCTCACACAATAACCATTCTGCCAAGAGAGTAGCAGGGGGATTATCAGAGAAGATAGAAAGATGAGCACCTGCTAATATTAATATCCAATTCAGAAATATTTGTTCATGTGGTTCTAATCCAGTAAACATGTTTTATGGTCATGAGCCTTTGGCCTTTTGTGATATACAACATTAAATCTAAACAATGAAATGTTCAGAAAGGTTTTGAATCTCTACTAAGGAAAGCATTTTAATCAAAGAGCCTGTCATAAAATGAGATTAGAGTTAATATAAATGACATCAATGAAAAGTTTGGCATAAAAGATTAATTTCAGTAAATCCTAAAGACTTAGTTACCTCAGGAGATTAATACAAGAAAGAAAAGACATGGATTCTTCATATATATCACAATGAAGAAGAGAATGTGTATATACAGGCAGGAGAGGGCATAAACATATATACTTGTCTATGCATAGAATCTACAGAGGATACATGAAAAACTGAAAGAATGATCGTCTCTGGACTAAAAGACTGGGGGACAGGTGAACTAGGCTAAAAACACTAACTTTTCATTATATATTCTTTCAACTTATTGAATATTTGACTATATTTTCAATTCAATATATAAATTTAAAATAAAAAGCATAAACCATGAAAACAAATAACTTTTATGAAAGTAAAATATGTAAGTTACATGAAAAAGATAGAAAGTACACTGGAGATTCAGAGGACAGAAAGATGATTCATCTATGAAAACAGGGAAAGTGTGAACAAGGAGACGGTACATGAGATGGGCCTTACATGATGGGTAGAATAGATATATAGAAGAAATCATTTCAGGGGAGAGAATACCTGAGTATACACAAAAAGTTGGGAAAATATGGGGCATGTTTAGGAAAGTATTCATGTAGAAGCCATGGGACTGATGTGTTTGCAAACAGGGCATTCAGGGAGAGAGAGCTTGAGGCACAGTGGGAGCATGCAGATCAAGTTAGGCTTTACAAACTCATCTCTGGCTGTGCCCTCAAACTTTACTTAGAGTAAATATGTATTCTTTCCAATTATTTTGCTTATATTTCCTACAATTTGGAAATGTGATTACACATTTACTAATGTTATAGGAACGGTTTTATTAGACAACCAAGAATATTTTATCTACTTAAAGTGTCAGTGAAAGTACCTCTTAACTGTTAATGATTTGCAAAAAGCCTCTGTGTGTATAATTAAAAGAGATTAAATAACTCTCTTAAATATGCACTAAAGGTCAGTTTTATTAACTGGCCATTTAGAAACAGGTTTTGGTTTACTTTTGCTATATACAGAAAATGAAATGATATAATGTACTGAATCTCCTGCAAAGGAGAAAACTACATTACTCTAAGCACATATTTTGTCAGACATTTTGTATTTTTTTATTTTATTTATTTATTTATTTGGCAGAGAGAGAGATCACAAATAGGCAGAGAGGCAGGCAGAGAAAGAAGGGGAAGCAGGCTCCTCGATGAGCAGAGAGCCTAATGTGGGACTCGAACCCAGCACCCTGAGATCATGATCTGAGCCGAAGGCAGGAGGCTTAACTCTCTGAGCCACCCAGGCGCCCCACACATTTTATGTTTTACAACAAGTAACTGACTTTACTCTTTAAAAAGTTAAATAAGTACAGTGACAGTTGAGCTCTCACTGCTGGATAAAAATAATAAAAAAAATCCTGTTAATTATTTTTAGTTAATTTATTATCCTGATAAAATTGTACTAATATATCACTTCTGCTCTTTGTGAAAATATTTGTGCTGCAATGAGCCTATGGTGATAGGCTTTCTGAAAAAGTGATGGTAAGAAGCTTCAGATGGTAGTAGGCTTACTCTGGCTCATTTATAATGAATGCATGTCCCCAACAGGGCCTCATTGCATTTAAGAAAAGGTTGTTTAAAAAAGAGGGAGGTGGGTGCCTGGGTGGCTCAGTGGGTTAAAGCCTCTGCCTTGAGAGGTCATGATCTCAGGGTCCTGGTTTGAGGGCTCTCTGCTCAGTGGGGAGCCTGCTTCCTCCTCTCTCTCTGCCTGCCTCTCTGCCTACTTGTGATCTCTCTGCCTACTTGTGATCTCTCTCTCTCTCTGTCAAATAAATAAATAAAACCTTAAAAAAAAAAGAGGGAGGTAAATATGTGAGGTGATGGATATGTAATAAGTTTGATTGTGGGAATCCTTTTACAGTGTATTCATATGTCACATCATCACATGTGCACTTTAAATATCTTATAATTTTATTCATCAGTTATATCTCAAAAAATATAAGCAAAGGTGGCTTTTATATAAGAGGGAAAATAGCTGTATTTTACTAGGAGGCGTATATTTTTTATTTCCTTTGAGTAAGTGGGAATGAGTAAGATTGAAAGTGTATGGAGGTGCCTGGGTGACTCAGTCAGTTAAGCATCTGCCTTTGGCTCAGGTCATGATCTCAGGGTCCTGAGATGGAGCCCCACTTTGGACTCCCTGCTCAGTGGGGAGTCTACTTTTCCCTGTCCCTGTGCTGCTCCTCCTGCTTATACTCTCTCTCTCTCTCCTCTCTCTCTCATTAAAAATAAAATCTTTTTCTTTTTTTAAGATTTTATTTATTTATTTGACAGAGAGAAACACAGCTAGAGAGGGAACACAAGCAGGGGGAGTGAGAGAGGGAGAAGCAACCCCCCCACCCCCGCTGAGCGGGGAGCCCTGTGTGGGGCTCGATCCCGGGTCTCCAGGATCATGACCTGAGCCCAAGGCAGTCACTTAATCAACTCAGCCACCCAGGCAGCCCTAAAAATAAAATCTTAAAAAAAAAAAAAAAACAGAAGAAGGTGTACTTGTTTTTATTATCTGTTGCTCTGTAACAATATTACCATATATTTAGTCTTAAACAACATGCATTTAATTTCTATAGACTCTGTGCTGAAGATCTCACAAAACTTGAATCAAGGTGCTTGCCAAGAGGTAGTTCTCAACTGAGGCTTAACTGGGAAAGGAACAGTTTCCAGTTTACTCAGGTTGTTGGCAGAATTTGGTTCCTTGTTGTTGTAAGACGGAAGGCTTCAGTTTCTTGCTGGCTGTCAGCTAGAGGTCAGCTTTAGCTCCTAGAAGCCCCTTGTAGTTCCTGGTCATGCCGCACTCTGACCATGGCTATTTGCTTCCTCAAAGCCAGCAAAGGAGACAGTCTTCATCTAGGTAGGTGCTACAGTATTACGTAACATAATCACATACTTAAGTATAAATAATTGAGTACATTTTCTGTCACCTTTACAAATTCTTTTGATTACAGACAAGTCAGTGAGTCTTACCACACTCAAAGGGAGAGGGTCATACAAGGACAAGAACACCAGGAGTTGGGCATGATAGGGATCACCTAAAGAGTCTTGTCTGCTACAGAAGGGAAAGGAAAATGGATTGATCCTGCTCTCAGGATTTTCTTTTTACTTATAAATAACTTCAGGGCAGAATTCACATTTGATTCATCCTATAATTTTTCTTCTCCACCATCACTCACCTACTAGACAGTACCTTATACTTAGTGGGGACTCATTTGGTATTTGTTGGCTTAATTACCTATTATGCTATAAAACTGCTACTAAAAAACCTGACTCTTGTGCTTGGCCTGATAGTCTGCTTGTGAATTTGAAAGCCATTGTTTATAAACCAAGACTATTAAAATTTTAATTATCGCTAGCAATGTTTATCATTTCTACGATCAAACAGTAATTTTTATGCCCTTTTGGTTAGAAGACATACTAGTGCTCTGTTTAAAATTGGAGAATACAGGGATGCCTGACTGGCTTAGTTGGTAGAGCATGCAACTCCTGATCACAGGGTTGTGAATTTAAGCCTCACACTGAGTGTAGAGTTTACCTTAAAAAATTTAAATAAAATAAAATTGGGGAACACAGATCATCTTCTTAAATCAGGATAGCAGTGGTAGTAGCTGTCTGCAGAAGATCTCAAACCTGTGCCATGTTGTTATCAGAGACTAATAGTTACATAAGGTGGCCTTCTTTTCATGGTGTTCTACTTCTTTGTCTATCAGCATATTTATCATCTAAATCAGTAGGCAAAAGTTACCAAACCTTTTCATTTTTATCTATGAGAAAAATACAAGCTGCCAGATCAAAGAAGTGAGTATTTCTAACTCTGAGACTTGTGTTCATAAAGAGTTATATTCAGCATTGTAGAAATATTAATTATGTGTATACTTAATCATCCATATGACCCTAGAACTGACATTTTATAATCTTGCAATTCTTCTTTCTTGGATAGTGGAGGCTAGAGAACCATAGAATGCCTCACAAGAAAAATAAAAGCCAATAATAAAAGGAGAAAATGTACAGCAAAGACTCTAGGTCTTTGTAGAGTAAGGGAATTCCTTAATAAGCTCAGCATTAATCTAACAATAAAATAGAAGCCAGCCAGGAATTACCTCATTAATGTGGGAATGGTTCATATTGAATTAAAGACTGAGATAGAGGCAGATATTCCCGGTTAGTACAATAGGCCATATAGGAAATAACTACCATCAACAGTCAAAGAATAGAGTTACCAAATGTGGGAAGATTCTTTGATGTAGCTTTAATTATGTATATACATTTTACAAGCAGCAGCATCTTTGGGAACAGAAAAACAGCAGGGAAAACTATTTAGTTGGATATTGGTATAACCCGTAAGAATTTTTATTCGCATCTTCCATTAGCATCTGTGCTAGGCGGAGAGCTAAGATGTTCCTGAACATTCTTACTTTGATGTACATGTCCTGTATAAATCTCTTCTCTTGAGTGGCTTCTGTATGATCTTCTTTGTGTGCCAGCAGAACTTGTGAGTGTGTAAATATGATGAGATATTAAATCTGTGATGAAGTTACAAATCAGCTGACTTTAATTGAAAGGGACATTATTGTTATCTGAGGATGGAAGTCAGTTTTAGCAATGCAAGGAACTAAATTCTGTCCATAACCAGTGATCCTAGAGGAGGACCCCACACCTTAGATGAAACCATAGCCCTTTGATTTCTGCCTAATGAGTACCTGAGCAGCTACTTAACATGGACTCCTGGACACAGAAACCATAGGATGATAAATTTGTGTTGGCTCTAATTATATGATAATTTGTTACCAGCCATAGAATAAGAATATGGCACCTTATATGGCTTAAACAACAATGTCCTAAATGGGGCCTGAGCATAAATGCACAATAATGTAAAGGAATATATTTCCTAGATAAAATGAAGCACTAAATGTAACAATGTTAAAGCCTGGCATAGGGAGGCCTGAAACAAACCAAAACAAAAATATTTCTAAGGCTTTCTAAAATAAAAAATTTAAAATAGGCAGGGTAAATGAAGAATAACTTATACACAGCTCTTCTCACCTTAGAGAGGGGCAAAAGTCACATAGGTGTCTTTCACGTGCTACTTCTAGTTATAAGTAGAAACCTGGTAAAGCAAACTCACAAATATTCAGCCCACAGCACAAAACAAGTGGAGTAACTGGCCTCAGCCTAAAATGACAGTTCTACTGTATTTCCTGGAATCCTTTCCAGAAACCTCTGGACCTCTACTTTTTGAGATCTGTGACATGCACCAATAATTGATTTACTCATTGATCTCTGTAACTAGGATATACAATACCATGGGTAGCCATTCTGTCTCCCACCCTGTGCCCTGATCTGCACTAAGTATTTCACATATTCAACAGAATGACCTAAATAGGTTTTGCATTATACAGAACAGGGGTCTATAAACTTTTTCTATAAAGTGCCAGATAGTAAATATTTAAGGCTTCATAACACCACATAGTCTCTGCTAGAGCTATCCAACATCATGGCATGAAGAGAGTCTTAGAGAACATGTAAATGAAAGGGTATGGCTGTGCTCCAGTAAAACTTTATTTACAAAAGGCAAGCTATTGGCCAGATTTGGACCACAAGGCATAGTTTGTCAACTCCTGACAGGAACTCTCAGGGGAACCCACACCTCAATTTTTTTTCTTCTCTAGTCTAACAAATAGCTGAAAATCTCCCTTGGGTAGAGAAGAAAAGAACACCAAACAATTTTTATTCTACCTTTAAATTGCCAAGATCATATACTAGCTATACAGCAGACCTAGGGATCTGTGGGACTCCCTGAACAAACAAACTAAGACATTATGGTAGACAAGAAATGAAGAAAAAGATGGTCAATAATTTTAACCAACAAGTTACTGAAAATCATTACACCCACAAAAAAAAATCTGCCCTAAAAATATTTTTTCCTGCTAATATTTAATAATGTATAACTTCCCTCTCCTACTTTTTCCACTCCTTCTATTGCTTACCTTCTGTAAAAACAGATAAAAGAACCATTTAATCGTAGTAATAGCTTCCTGACTAGTCTTCCTGCTTCCAGAAATGAGCTATCTAAAACACAAGTCTGTTATGCTTATAAGAAGTTCCCATTTTAGCAATGGTTAAGCCTATGGACTCTTGGGTTACAGAGAACTTAGTGTGAGTCTAGAGACTATCATTTACTAGCTGTGTGGCCTTGGGCAAGTTATTTAACCTCTCCAACTGCTACTTTCTTGTCTATAAAATAGTAAAAGAAAAAAATCATAAAGTGGTGGTAAAAAGTAAATAAAGGAATTCATGTAAAGTACTTATCAAAATACTTGATACATTATAATCATTCAATAAATGTATGCTATGATTATGGTAACTGTGGAGTTAATGTGTTTTAAAATCCATCTTTGAAATTCCTCCCACTGAGAGGTAGAATCTATGTGCCCTCCCCTGGAATCTAGGTCAGCCTTAGTAAGTTGCTTGTAACCAAGAGAATGCAGCAGAGGTGAGACTATATAAAAAAGCCATAAAGCTTCTGTCTGAGTCTCTTGAGACACTCACTCTGGGGCCACATAAGAAATCCAGATACTCTGACGCTGCTACACTGGAGGAACCACATATAGGCACTATTAGGCTGAGCATCCACCCAGCCATGTGAATAAGCCATCTTCATCAACTACACCAGCTAAGCCTTCAGATGCATAGACAACAGAGGACCACTGCCAACATCTGACTGCAACTACCTGACCATAAAATTGTGAGCAAAACAAAATGTTACTTTAAATAATTAAGTTGTGAGTCATTTGGTAGGTAGACAGCAATAGCAACCAGCACAAAAGTATAAGTACTGATGTAACAAAAATCTGAAACATGTAGCATTGACCAGGTCCCGCAGCAACCTCACAAGTAATTTAAGATAAATATGGGCCTGGCTTGAAGAGGTTTATGGTTATGACTTTTATCTAATGGAGTAAAACCCCAATAAAATCCACCAAAAGAGCAAAAAATGTTCAAGTAAACTGTATTAACAAGAGTATTTCCAACTTAAACTTTATTAAATGAAATAAGTACAATAAGAAAAGAAGTCCTTGGACACCCAACTTCTACAGGTAGGAAGCAGGCCAGGAAACCTACCAAATGCAGACATACATCATTTCTTAAGGAAATGAAAGAATGATTCCGAAGGAAGAATCAAGAACCCAAATGGCAGAACCAAGAGCAATGGAGAACAATTCCTGCAGTACTGGACCCTAATCAAGAAACACAAAATCTACCCAGCTAGATTTCAAAACTGCAATTGTCTCATGATTGCTATGTGCCTCTCATTTCTCCCATTTTAGAATGGGGTGTCTATTGTGGTTATCCTATCCCTGAATCATTACTGTACAGTGGCTATGTGCGGAGCAGATAACATCTTTTTGGTTTATAGCTCTTCATATCAAGAGAAACCATATGTGAGGAACTGCACATTAGGAACCTCAGGTGCACACAGAGTTGATTAGATAACTGGAAGCTGAGCTCATGCCAGAACAAACAAGCCTTTAAGGTGGAAAAGGGGATGCATGGGTGGCTCAGTGCATTAAGCAGCTGCCTTCAGCTCAAGTCATGATCCCAGGGTCCTGGGATAGAGTCCCACATCTGGCTCCCTGCTCAGCGGGGAGTGTGCTCTCTCTCTGACAAAAAATAAATAAAAATCTTTAAAAAAAAAAAAAAAAAAGGCTGAAGAGGATTTGGGAGGAAATGAATTTTGCATTTGAGAGAATTACAAATGATTTGTGAACAGAGGAAAGACTGGTGGTTTTAAAAGATGTCTGCATCTTCTAAACACTTCTTTTTTTAATTTCTCTCCCATCAAGAGTCGTGGTCCTTGTCCACTCCCCCTGGAATGTTTAGTGACGAAGTTTTAAAAATAAAATGCAGCCAAAATGACATTATTATAACTTCCCAGTCTTGGTCAGAAAAGCCCACAAAACTTCTGCTTGATTCTCTTGAGACACTTGCTCTAAGCAATCTTTATCACCACATAAAAAAGTCTGACTACCCCTAAAAACGCCATGCTGGAGAGGCCCCTACTAACTCTGGTTAGTAGTAAAACTAATGGCCCACCAACAGCCAGCATCAACTACCAGCTATGTGAGTGAGCCAGATCAGATAGCCAGCCCACCTGAATCTATACGGCTTTTAGCCCAAGCTGACTGCGAGTGACAGAGCCTTAAATGAGGAACACCCAGCAAAAAGACTCCACCCAGTAACAAATTATTGACCTATAAAAACATGAGCAATATAAAACAGTCATTTTAATCTTCCAAGTTTTACATAATACTTTACAAAACAGTAGTAAGCAAAACAATAATGATAATGTCACTCTTTCAGTGGTTCCTCATTATTCTTAGAAGAAAATCAAGTTCCTTTTATATAATTTACATGGTCCTGCATGATCTAGTCCATTTATCTTGTTGTTAACTTCCTCTAAAAACTATTCCTTTTAACACCATAAGTATACGGTAGGGATCCCTTCTAAGCATTCCTATAATATACTTTACTATTCCTGTTACAGTACTTGCTATGCTACATATTTACTTACATTAATCTCTCAGTAGACTCTATATTTTCTACAGGTAGGAATCACATGTATCTTATCGACCAATATGATGCCAATACCCAGTGCACATGATAAGCACTCATACAGTTTTGCTATGTATTCAATGAATAACAATATCATAGGGCAAAAAAAAAGTAGAAATAACCCTAATAGCAAACAAAACAGAATAGAATAAGGTAGTAATATAGGTAGGTATAAACAATATACTGTAGGAGAATAGGGAGGGGAAGACCTCTCTGAAAGAGGAATTTTGGTGAGATAAGTGGCACAGAATCAATACAGGAAAGTTTATTTTAAAAGGATTAAACATTAAAATTTAAAGGCTACCTAGAATGTGAAGAATAGCTAATGCCTGACTCCTACAGGCACAAGATTTTGTTTACAGGTCTAGTTCTATGCCTGTTCAAAAGAATTTGAAAATATCTCAGACTAAAATTTGTTTTGAGATCTGTTTAAACCAAGTCTACCTCTCAAAATAAGATAACTAAAAAAACTTCCCCCAAACATACTTTCATTAACAATTAAACTCTCAAATTTCCTTTATTCAAAGGTACTTAACTTCCTGATATATAGCCTAAAATGCTTTGCTAAATGAATAAATAAGTGGAAGAAAGTAAGTGACTTTACTGATAATAGTATTCTTTTCCTTGTACTAGAAGCATTATTATTTAAAATGAATTACTAAAGCTCTAGCACAACTAGACACTAAAATACTACCATAAAATAAAAGAATGGCAGACTGGATTTTATTATGGGACCAGGGAGGGAGACAAACCCTAAGAGATTCTTAAAATAAACTGAGGGCTGGATGGGGGGGGGGGGACAGGTGGAAGGGGAGGGATAGGGTGACTGGGTGATAGACACTGGGGAGGGTATGTGCTATGGTGAGTGCTATGAACTGTCTAAGACTGATGATTCACAGACCTGTACCCCTGAAACAAATAAAACATTATATGTTAATTTAAAAAGAATTTGTATACATCAAGAAACATTATTTAATAATAGAAAACTGGAATGCCTGGGTGGCTCAGTCAGTTAAGCATCTGACTCTGGATCTCAGCTCAGGTCTTGACCTCAGGATCATGAGTTCAAGCCCATGCTACTAAAAAGAAAAAAGAAAAAGAAAAGAAAAAAAAAAAAACAGAAAACCAAACTATAGGTAGGTAGATATAAAGCACTCCTAAAAATCAATAAAATAATCCAATAAAAAATATTCAAAAGATTTTGTAGGAAAGTGGCAAAATATAGCCACAAATTATTCCTATTCTGGTAGATATCTCTTTTTAATATTGCATAGCTGCTCGTCCAAATAAGAGCTAGAGTCCATTTCCCTATCCCTTGAATCTGGGTTGGTTATAACACACATTGATCAAAATAATGTGGTGGAAGTGATATTATATACCTTCCAAGGCTAGATCTTATGAGATCTTGCAGCTTCCATTTTTGCCCTCTTGGAAGACTACCCAGCCATGTAAGGAAACTCTACTACTTACTAGAGTAAGAGAAATCACAGGGGAAAAAAAAAAACCAAGGTGCCCTAGCCATAGTCAACAACAACTGATAGTTAAGTAAGGCCACCTTGGGGCTTCCAGCCCAAGAGATGTCTCCCAGCTGTAAGCAGCTGCATGAGAGAGCCCAGACAAAACAAGGAAAGGAACATCCAAGTCAACCCATATAATTGTAAAAAAATAATAAATTGTTTTTGGCTTAAGTGACAATAAATAACTGCAACAGACATAACTTCATGAAATATGGTATCCAAATGGCCAACAAGTATATGCAAAAGTGCTCAAAACCAGCATTGAGCAGGGAAATGCAAACTAAAACATAGTGAGATACCACAACACACCCACCAGAATAAATAAAATTCAAAAGGCTTACAATACCAAGTGTTAACAAAGATGTGGATTTTGACACTTTCTTACATTGCTGATTAAAAGTGTAAATTTGTGCAAGCTTTCTGGTAAACTGTCTGGAAACATCTGGTAAAAGTAAAATTATGCCTACTCTATAATCCAGAAATTCCACTTCATATTTATAACCCACAGAAATGCATATAGATGTACATACACAAATGTATACACACACATACACACACACCCCAAAACATGTGCAAGAATATTCATGGAAACACCATCCATAATAGCCAAAAACTAGAAACAACCCAACTGCTCAACAACAGGAGAATGTATAAATTATGGTATGTTTATACAATAAAACTATAAAACAATTAAAAAGTACTACCACTACCTGCAACAGCATGCATGGATCTCAGAAATAAGTAAAACAAGCTAAGCAAAAGACTAGTTAGAATTCCATCCCGTTTATATGAACTTCAAAAACAAACTAAGTCAAAACTAATATGAAGACAGAAGTCAAAACAGTAGTTGATGTGGGGCTCGATCCTGGGTCTCCAGAATCATGACCTGAGCAGAAAGCAGACACTTAACCAACTGAGCCCCCCAGGCGCCCCAGAATAGTAGTTACCTCTCAAGGACTACCCATCAACTGGGAAAAGGCATAAAGTATTTGGGTGTTGGAAACGTTCTCTATATTGACCTGGGTTCACAGAGTTTTACACAAGATTTGTGTACTTCACTTCATTGCATACTATACCTCATTAAAAGCTCTTTAAGTGGCACCCGGCTGGCTCAGTTGGTTAAGGGTGTCCAACTCTCTGTTTCAGCTCAGGCCATGATCTCAGGGTCATGAAATAAAGCCCAGTGTTGGACTCCACATTTAGTGTGGAGTCTGCTTGAGATTCTCTCTTGCCCCACCCCAGCCCCATCCCCTGCTCTCTCTCTCTCAAATAAATAAAATCGTTTTTAAAAGTTGTTTAAATATCCTGCAAATCAGGTTACCATTCTTAAGGCACAGAAATAGTACATATAGCAAAAGAGCCATGACCTACATAAAATAGCAAGAAAAAATCCCCATTGGACCTCCTTTGCCCTTTGGTGGTATTAAATATCATGACAGCTGAAATGCAGGTATGCAGGTATCAGCAATAAACTAATGACTGCTTCAGTGCCAACTTCAGTTGGTGCACACAATATCCAAACTACTTAAATGAAGCTAAAAGTAAATAGTCCTTAAAAAATATTTTTTTTCATTTATGTTGCTGCCCTACCAAATTTATAGAAATAATCTCATAGATTTGATTTCATAAACATACACTAAAATATAATTATCCTTGGGGCGCCTGGGTGGCTCAATCAGTTAAGTGTCTGCCTTTGACTCAGGTGATGATATCTGGACTCTGCTCAGCGGGGAGCCTGCTTCTCCCTCTCCTTCTGCCTCTCTCCCTATGCTCATGTATCTCTCTCTCAAATAAATAAATAAAATCTTAAAAAAAATATATATAGGGGCGCCTGAGTAGCTCAGTTGGTTAAGCAACTGCCTTTGGCTCAGGTCATGATCCCGGAGACCTGGGATTGAACCCTACATCCGGCTCCCTGCTCAGCGGGAAGCCTGCTTCTCCCTCTCTCACTCCCCCTGCTTGTATTCCCCCTTTGGCTGTGTTTCTCTCTGTCAAATAAATAAAAAATCTTTAAAATATATATATATATATATATAATTATCCTTTAATTATCTGAGACTCAATGCTTAAACAATCTGGAGTTCTGTAAAAGAATGAAGACGTGAACTGTATTTGGCCCATCTACATAGTCAGTTTAGACCAACAGTAATCACATACTGCTAATGAGATTAAAGTTATAGGTTCCAGCCTTACAGGAATCAGTCCCATACAGAAACTAATGTCCTTTATCATAGTCATAACAATGCTTTCCACTGTCTGACATCTTCTATTGCAAGAATCAAAAGAAAAGAGAAGACACAGAATATGTAGTCAGAACTGCATAAATGTTACAAATATTACAATTTAAAACAGACTGGATTATTAGCACAATTACTGTTAATAACACTAAATAAATGAATTCTCCTTGCTTCCATCTGATAAAATCAGCAAGATACCATACAGAAACTAAAATTAGATTTGGGTTATCAAATCATAGAGGGGAAAAAACTAGCAGACAGATGTGGCCAAATTGATAAGCTCAAGAACTTTGTCTCAGGACTACTCACATTTTCTTTTTATATTTGATATTTAAATCGTATTCTTCTGTCCTCCCCACACTCCAGCAATCTATATTAAAAGAGATTTCAGATTGGTTTTATTTGAAGAGTAAATGAGATAATGTAGTAAACTTTTTAAAAAAATCATTCATTTAAAGTTCTGTAATTACCTAAAAGTTATAATTACTGGAAAGCTTAACTGGAATCTAAATTTTCTAACTATTAGATTTGCCCCAAATAAGTTTAATAATTCCTAAAAAAAGAAAACAAAAACAAAAACAAAAAGAACTTGAGGAAACTGGTCCACAATACAATTTACTTAATGCATCCAACTTACTATGAGAAATTCAAGAGTGACTTGAGTGTTTCACATTCCACATTATTCAATAGCTTGTAAGAGAAAGAATATTCACACACAATAATACAAAGCAAAAAGTGAAGCGATGGTCATGAGAAGATACAGATAAGCAGAACCAGAAGCTGGAGAATGACTTCCAGCTAACATAAGGAAAGGCATCCCCAAGGAAAGGGCATTTGAGTCAGGCTTTATAAAAACCAGACAGCACAGAATATATAACATTATGGTGGAATTCATTAAAAAAAAAAAAAGACAGTAGCATTTGCCTTCACAACTGCAATGAAACAGTTATTATGTGTAATTACTTACTTGATGTCTCTCTCCCCAACTAGACTTCAAGTTCTGACAGGGCTGAGACTCGCACTTTTTAAATTGTCTCTCCAGTACCTAGCAGAGCATCTGGTACATGGTAAAGATTCAGAAAATATTTGGTAAATAAATGAATAACAGAGGCAGGAAAGTAATAATTTGCATAGAAAATAAGAAAGAAAGGGATATGGAGATCAAACAAGTATTAAGCATGAAATCACAGAAGACCTTGAAAATCAAACTGAGAAATTTTTACTTTATTTGGTTGTTAATAAGAACTCACTAAGTTTTGGGCACCTGGGTGGCTCAGAGTAACGGTTGAGCCTCTGCCTTCGACTCAGGTCATGATCTCAGGGTCCTGGGATCAAGTCCCACATCGGGCTCTGCTCAGCGGGGAGCCTGCTTCCCCCTCTTTCTCTGCCTGCCTCTCTGCCTACTTGTGATCTTTCTGTCAAATAAATAAATAAAATCTTTAAAAAAAAAAAAGAAAACATTAAAAAAAGAACTCACTAAGTTTTAAGCAGTACAGTGACATAACTGGGTCTGTGCTGTAAAAGCCATACATATCACAAGATCATTACAGGAGTCCAGATCAAAGACAACAAGGACTCAAAACTAAAATAAGAGCAGGGGCAACTGGGTGGCTCAGTCAGTTAAGCATCTGCCTTGGGCTCAGGTCATGACCTCAGAGTCCTGAGACAGAGACCCCTTTCAATTCTCCCATGCTCAGCAGGGAGCCTGCTTCTGCTTCTCCCCCCTTCCCCTCACTTCGTGCTCTCTCTCTCTCTCTTACTCTCTCAAATAAATAAATAAAATCTTGCCAAAAAAAAAATTCAATAAAAGCAGTGGGAACATAAAGTAAAAATATAATAACCTCAGGGATATTACATGGAAAAATCAATGAGGCAATCAGTCATCCATTTAATCAGCATCTTTTGACCACCTACTGTGTATCTACCAGACATCATACTAGGAGGAGATGGGAAATAAAAAGAAGCTACAGTCCTTTATCTCAAAGAGCTGCCTGTTTCCCTGAGTTGTCTCAATAGGGAAAATGGACTGAAAATACGATGAATGAAGAAAAGTCAAAGACTCTAAATTTTTAGTCTAGATGACCAAAAGAGCTGTTATCATCAGAAGAAGGTAGAGAGGGAAGAGGATATGGAAGTTTTTGACATAATGGGTTTGTGTAGAATGTTCAAGTGAAAATGCTCAGCTAGCAGTTACAAACTGAAAACTGGAAAGAGAATAGAGGTAAGGTCTTACAATTTAGGAAACATATAGCGTAAACATGAGAGCTTAAGTTGAGAGCTAGAAATAGATAGAACCCTGGAAACTATCTACATTTAGAGATGGGGGGGAAGGCAGAGGAAAGAAAAAAAAGAAGAATTATCAGTAAATCAAACCAAGACAAAAGAGAACAATCAGAGAGGCAGAAGGATCATCAAGATAAGAAGTGCTTCCAGAGGTATGGCCATCAACAGTACTAGTTGTAGCGAAGAAATCATGGAAAAAGAGGCCACTAGATGTGGGAACAAAGGAAATGTATTAGTGAGATCTGAGTGGCAGAGTGATAAGGAAAAATTCTGTTTCCAAGAAGATGAGGTATCAGTGAATAATGAGACAGTAAAGACAGCCAGAGCAAACCACTCTCCTGAAGTCTGACCATGAAGAAAAAGAAAATGGTGGAAGTCTGACAATGGGGGAAAAGAAATGTTGGGATGATAGTTTGATGGGAATGGCAGAGGAGAATAATTTTTTTAGGACAGAGACAAAAAATAAAAGCAACATTTTTAGAACAGGAAAGAACTGAGAGAGAGAAAGAAAAAAGCGCTGGTAAAAAGACAAAGATACATAAAATATTTGACTTATTCAATAGATACTTACTGAGTGTCCATCATGAACTTTAAACTGGAGAATAAGAACAAGAAATAGTCTTTCCAGAGGAAATGGAAGAATGCCACACTAACATTCATTCCACCCCTCTGTTGTTCAGCAGTCATGCAATCTGGATAGAATTAACTCTAACTCTAGCAAAATGAGTTGTTAATCTTTGGTGGCCTCAAAAATCAGCAGTCATTATCTACCTTATCAGGGAGCCTGATTCAGGAATGGGCACAGACCCCAAATTAGTCCTATCAGAATGAAACCGGGACTTTGATTTAATGGGATAAAAGGACATTGCTGAATGGCAAAGGTACACTGAGTGGAGGTTTGGAACTACAAGAAAAGCCAGTTTATGATGAAGGCAACACCAAGGAGGATACAGCTGAATCACAAAGAAAAATAATGAAGTTCTGATCAAATTATATCTGAAAACCATCTTTTTTTGATCTTTAAGTTACATGATCCAATAAATCCCCTCCTTTAAGACCATTTAAGTAGAGCCTTTTGGTAATTGCAAGGAAACGCATCCTAATTATAAATTAGATTGCCACTACAGGCACAAAATTGTTATAAAAATGTGGCATAAAATAGGACATGCCCAGTGCCAACTTTGGACTGAATCCTTTCTATACTCTTCTGGCTTTAGCTGTCCATAGTTCTAAACTTTCAACCTGGGGCACCTGGCTGGCTCAGTCATTAAGCGTCTGCCTTCAGCTCAGATTATGATCCTGAAGTCCCAGGATCAAGCCCCACATCAGGCTCCTGATCAGCAGGAAGCCTGCTTCTCCCTCTCTCACTCCCCCTGCTTAGTTCCCTCTCTAGTTGTGTTTCTCTGTATCAAAAATAAATAAATAAAATCTTCAAAAAAATAAAAAATTCTTCAACCCAAGAATGCCCTTTCTTAAACTTTCACCCATTCCTCCCAAGCTGGTTTTCTCTTCACTGATCCCTGAATCCCCAGTCTGGGAGGAGCAGGGTGCTCCCCCTCTCAGAAGCATCAGACTTCACTTCATATCTATGCTCCAGAATCAACTGAAAGGTACCTATGACTTCAACCCAACCATCTTAATAAGGAAATTCTTAGCCCTGCAAATATCCTTTCTACAAATCTGTTCCTGTGGCTAGGTCCACAATTTCCATCTACTGCTATTGGCCTGGTTAATTTGTCTTCCTTAAAGACCAGATTTATGAAGTACCTCCTCTGGTTAGTCCATGTAGGTCCTCTTCCCACTGGTCATTGGCTTTCACATGCTGCCTCCTCAGGGTTCTGTGACACTTGGTACATGTCACCTCTAAGATACCCAAGACACATATGGAGAGAATAGATACAATGTGATATTACTCCTACTGGGACGGGGACCACAGTTTATTTCATTTGTGTATAAACAACATATAGGAAGGAAATAAACATCACTTGTGATATGGAGAAATATGCTGGACTCAAAACAAGACACATGGCTTCCAGGCCAGGTAAAGGGAGTAATGAGACCAAATGCTGAGAAGCCAGCATAATTCAGCAACAAATTTTACTGAGGGATTATTACGTGCCAAACACTGTGTTAAGTTCTAGGGATACAGCAATGAGGACAGTCAAAGTCCCTACCTTCAGAGGGCTTAACCTCTAATTTGTAAGATCAGAAAATAAGCATAAACAAATATACCAAATTGCTTCTGATAGCACTAAGTGATATGAAGGTGATATGCTGTGGTGATGGTGGGGAGGGGTACTCTAGATAAGGCAGTAAAGCCACTCTGAGGTGATGACATTCTTCAATCTGAGAAGAGTAATGAGACAGACACAGAATAAGGATGAGCATGCCAAAGGAAACAGCAAATGCAAATGTCCCAAGGAAGGAAAAAGGTTGACATATGTGAGGGGGAAAAATGGCCAGTGTGGCTAACAGCAGAGTGGACAAGGATTAAAAACAATATGAGATTAAGGCAAATGTCATGTCTTTTTTTAAAAAAAAAAAAAGATTTTATTTATTTATTTGACAGAGAGAGAGATCACAAGTAGGCAGAGAGGCAGGCAGAGAGAGCAGAGGAAGCAGGCTCCCTGCTGAGCAGAGAGCCTAACGTGGGCCTCGATCCCAGGACCCTGGGACCATGACCTGAGCCGAAGGCAGAGGCTTAACCCTCTGAGCCACCCAGGCGCCCGGCAAATGTCATGTCTTAAGGGAAAGTGAGGTATCAATTTGGACTAAAGTTGAAATAGTAGATGATTGTAGAGAACTAATTTAAGGCTAATGATGCCTCACAGATATTTCTCATAAAGTGGGCTAACTTTGGGGAGGTGGTGGGCACTTGATCTAGAGCACCACGGCAGCAAGGCAAAGAGTGTTGGCATTCTGTTACTACAGAATGTCTAAGAAGAAAGTCATCTAACTCACCTTTGCCACTAAAGGAGGAAACGGGTCTGGGAGGGGTGAGAGTATAAGTCATAACTAATGTTCATCAATACATGGGTCTCCTCTATTTCTGGGTACACAGGAATAATAAAATGTAACTTCAGGGCCAAAGCATTCAATTACTGCTGTTTAGCCCTACAAGGCTACCATGGAAATCGTCTGTTAACAAGGAGGTGTCATAGACAAAATGCATTGCAAAATGCTAAACCAACAGCCAGAAAGAAGTAGCATGAAGATCCCAGAACCACAGTAAGTTTGCAAAAGAGAAAAACAACCTTGGTGTTAAGTTACTGAGATAGTTGTGGGTTACTTGCTATGTCATGATCACCTAACCTATCATGATTACCAGAGAACAGGCAGAATCTTTTAAAAAACATTGTAAAGAGTAGAGATGCTTACTCTGAGTGGCGAAAAGAAGAGAATGTGAAATACAGTCAATGCTTTTGACAGATAGCATTTTGACATAGTTCTCCATCTTTCCCTACATCAGTGACCTTTATCAGATATGTAATTTTGCAGTTACTGCCCCAATGGGATGGAGTATATATTAGTCAACTTGGGCTACCATAACAAAATAGCATAGACTAGGTAGCTTAAATAACAGATATGTATTTTCTCAATTCTGGAATCTGAAAGTCCAAAAACAGGTTGCCAGATCCTAGAAAGAGCTCTCTTCCTAGTTTGCAAATGGCCACCTTTTTGCTGTGTCGCCACATGGCAGGGTCATGGGGCTAAGATGAGGGTGTCGCCACATGGCAGGGTCATGGGGCTAAGATGAGGAGTGCAAGTGTGCTCATGCCAGCCAGCCAGCCCCTGGTGCCTCTTTCTTATAAGGACATTAAACCCATTATGAGAGCAAACCTTTAACATCTCATCTAAACTTAATTATCTCCCAAAGACCCCATCTTCAAATACCATTACATTGGGGATTAGGGCTTCCACATAGGAATTTGTTGGGGCAGGGGACACAATTTAGTCCACAGTGGCATATATTCTCCTACACCCCACCCCACCCCCCAGTTTGTGGTTTGGCTATGTGACTTTCTCTGGCTAACAGAATGAGGCAGAGGTTACAGTGTATGCCAGCTCCAAAGCCAGGACTTAAAAAGCTCTGATGTGTTTCCACTTGCCCTCTGGCACCTCTATCATGGGCATGAGAAGAGTATCACTCCATTGAGGAGGACAGAAACACATAAAGTCTTATCAGCACAGTCAACCCGTATTTTAACAAACTGCAATGAGAAGCACAGCCACCTAGCCACCAAGCCTAAACCACCCTGTGGACTGAGCCCAGCCTAAATTAGCAGATGCATGAATGATTATGTTTTTACTATAACATACAAACAGGAGTCTGGGAGTACTTTATTAGGAAACATTATTGTGGTAATAAGTAACAGATGTAACATCTATACAGTGTCAGTAGGTAAATGGCCGAGGAGCACATCAGGCTCCTCTTCTTTACACTAACAAAGACATCAGGAAAACTAATTTGGACTTCCCTGACTTTTTTCTTGAAATTCCTTTCTTTATTCACCTCTGCTGGTTCCTTGCAATAGTTCCTAAATTCAATGCCAGTACTAGTCAGCAAGACTTGTGAAGACAACAGAGGCGATGGAAAAAAGGAGGGAAAAAACAGAATCACATAGTACTACAAAAAGTATTAATTTCAAGAAAGAAAATCAAGTATAATAAAAACTGCCAAAGACAGTAAAAATAAAGAAGTCCTTGGGTTTGGTAAGGAAGAAGTTGCTAGTTCATCAGAAAGCCATTTTTGTACACTAGAGAGACAGATCATGAGAATTAATAAAAGAATAAACTGCATGTCAACTGAGACAGTGATTTTAGATCATTTAATTTAGAAGTTTAATAATGCCAAGAAGAAAGAAATAAGACAACCACTAGTCAGGCAAGAAATGGAACTCATTTCTTAATAGGAAAGACCTGGGCTGTTTTAGTTTTAGTTTTTCATTGCTATGTAACAAATAACCACAAACTTATCTCTGTTTTGTAGGTCAGAAGTCCACAAGGGCTTAGCTGGGTTCTCTCTTGGGGTCTCACAAGGACAAAATTCAGGTGTTGACCAGGCTGAGCTCTCATCTGGAGGTCCACTTTTATGCTAATTCAGGCTCCTGGCAGAATTCAGCTCCATGAAGCTTTAAGACTAAGGTCCCAATTCCTTGTTAGATATTAGCAGGAGCTTACTTTCAACTCCCAGAGGCTGCTCTCCCACCCTTGTGTATATGCTCCTCCATCTTCAAGCCACCAACAGTGCAATAGACTCTTTTTCATGTTTTCAAGCTCTGGCTTCTCTTTCTACTACCAGTTGAGAAACATTCTGCTTTTAAAGGGCTCATGAGATTTTATCAGATCTATCTAAATAATCTCCTTAAAGTCAATTGATTAGTAACCTTAATTATATCTCAAAATTCCTTTTGGTATGTAATACAATCAAGGAAATAACATCCAACACATGCACAGTCATAGGGATTATGGCAAGAAATCTCAGGGGGGCATTTTAGGATTCTGTCTATCATATATACATATTTAAAGTTAGAAAAGGATCCAAAAACTAAATGATCTTGAGGATTTTAAACATCAGAATCCTGTATTACACGAATTACCAATAATTAGGAAGGAAAGAAATCAGGGAAAAAGTGCAGCATGGCAAAAAAGAAGAATGTCTCTTCTTGGAGATTAAATGAAAGATAAAAGGGGAGAACGGGAGGCAAAAGACAGCATTTATGCCAGCTGTTTACTTTGCCAAATTTAGTATCATTTTAATTTAGATACAAAGAGACATATTCTCATATTCTGGGTTCTGAGAACAAGTTCTTCCAGATGGTTACACCTCCCCAGAGTGACAACACCCAGTGAAGCTTTGCACATATTGGGAATTCAATTAAACACTGCTGACCATCTGATTGAGAATTCAGAGTCTGGAGTAGCTGACTCAATACAAACATATGGCTTAGTTCTCATCAAAGGAAAAATCAAATCACTGTATTCCCCTTTCTAACACTGCACCTCCTTTGCAATGTGGGAGAAAACAGAATTGAACTAATAAAAATAGACCATATAAAAAAGATTAGGGAACAGGCAAACTGCAGAATATGAAATTTCTTTAATTTTATCATAAAGTCAGAATTCTTCAGTGAAGAATCAACACTAAGACATTTTCTTCTTATTTCAATTCAATCAAATCCATGCTTACTGAGCACTGCTTCAACATATTTAAAATGATGGGTGCCTGGGTGGCTCAGTGAGTTAAAGCCTCTGCCTTCAGCTCAGGTCATGATCTCAGGGTCCTGGGATCAAGGCCGCATGGGGCTCTCTGCTCAGCAGGGAGCCTGCTTCCTCCTCTCTCTCTGCCTGCCTCTCTGCCTACTTGTGATCTCTCTCTCTGTGTGAAATAAATAAATAAATAATCTTTAAAAATTTAAAAAAAAAAAAGAAATCCCTTTAAAAAAAGAAAAGATATTTAAAATGAGTAAGACCCAGGTTGCTAAGGGTTGGGGTAAGTACATAAATGACTATAATGTGAGGTTGAGCAACAATGTTAGAAGTGAAGGAAAGAAAACATATGAAACACCACTTTAACTCTACAAGAACCATATGAAATATTTATAAATAAGAAAAACAAAGGTTCAGACAGGTTAAATACATTTTTTTTCAAGGTATATAGCAAGTATACAGCAGATAATAAATTCAACTTCAGGACTGTCTAACCCCAAAACTTCATCTCTCCCAAAAGAGGAATTAAATCATCTCTGGTTGGCTACCTGAACAAGGGTTTAGAGTAAGGTAGAAAGAAACTATAACAGTTTCTTAGAGAAGCAGTTAGTTCAGGTAGAACTCAGAAAGATATATACAATTTTGAAAAGCAGAGAGGTAAAGTCAAGAGAACAATTCCAGGGAAAAGAGCATAAGGCACAGAAACAAGAAATCTTGGTCAACATTTGGAGACAGTAAGTAGTTCAGATAATCTAAAACACAAACTCTTTACAAATAAATATAAAACTGGACACTGATGTAAGGGGCAATATGGAAAATTACTCCATATTTAATCCAGAGGGGGATTAAACGGCGGAGGGGAGAGTGAAAAAGGCAGGGAAGTTCAAAAGTGAGCTTGAATTAAGAAGGGAAAATTATCTCTCTTCCACCTCCCTTTGCCCTCTAGTCGGAACACTAGCCAACTATGTCCCACAGCCAAATCCATCCCACCACTGGGTGGCCAGCAGTGTTTCAAAGGGTTATTGGTCTTTCAATTCCTTTACCGTGCAAGTAGAAGTGCTTCTGTGCGCCCAGGTACCACCAGCTACTATTTTCATACAGGAACCACCGTGTCAGATCCCCACAGCTCATCTTTTCATCTTAGTTTTGCCATAGAAGGACCAAGTGTACTCAGCATGCTGGCTTATTTCAATTTTCTTCACCATTTTCCTAATAGAAGCACCGTAACCGGTCCTGTATTTACTGATGATTCCAACTTCTTGGCACATTTAGCCATGTCTCCACAAACTAGGACAGAACCCAGAGAGCACCGCCATCTGTTTTTGTAAAGTTCTACTGGAACACTGCCACGTCCAGTCATTCATGAATTTTCAATGACTGCCTCCACGCTGCAACAGCAAAAACCGTATGGTCCATAAAACCTGTAATATTTACTTTCAAGCCCTTGCAGAAAAAATATGCCATTTGCTCTAGTCCTATACCTCACAGGACTCCTTTAGTAGTTTGTACTGATCTAAATATAAAGCTTATATGGATATTTCTTGATTACTCAATTTCCAACATTGAAATTTTAATTCCTATTACAGAAATTGAGAATTTGCTCTCTTACACCAACAGCCTTCCTCCCCACTCCTCTCTATACATGCTGTTCTCTCTGAATATATGTTTAAATCAGTACTCAGTGTTTATACCATTATGGCTACACAAATATTCTTTATTCCTGAGCCAGCTAATATAATGTGATTGTTTCCATACTTACAAAAATATCTTTCTGAAGTTAATAATTACCATTTGTTTCATTTGCTTCGTTTTCCATTTATCTATCACTGTTTTTTTCCAAGTCTAACACATTTGTCAACAGTTTTTTCCAAATGTTCAAACATACCAAATAACTTCATTCTCCCCCCAAATCCTTCTTATAGTCCTCCATTCTCTTTCTGCATTCCCGACTGGGTGCTCTCTAAGCTGAGTAAGAGCTATTTTCAGGGAACCCTTTTCTCTGCCCTCCTGCATCAAATCCTTTGTTTTTTACATCCTATGTCTTTCTTTTTATTGATTTCCTCCCTTGTTTTATACAAGTTCATCTTCTCGAAGCTTTTTATGAGAGGACACATAAGATATGTTTTAATCCTTCTGAGTCTTAGAATTTCTTTATGCTATCTAATCAATAGTTTGTCTAAATAAAGAAATATAAGCTGAAAGTGATTTTCCTCCCAATTTTGAAAGCATTTTTGAAAACACTGTCTTCTATAGTCTAGTGCTGCTGTTAAAAGTTCGATGTCATTCTGATTTCCATTCATCTCTGTAGGACTTGTTTTGTGTTTTGTTTTATACAACCTCCACAAAACTTTAAGAATTTTATTTTAATCTATAATGTTCTTAAATTTCAGACTGATGTAGCTGTGTGGTCTTTTCTCATTCATTATGCTGGATACTTGGGAAGCCTTTTTAAGTCTAGACACTTGTATCCTACCGTACTAGGGAATTTTCTTGCAATATTTCTTTGATAATTCCCTTCAGATCTTTTCCTTGTGCTCAATTGGTGGTTTACTGCCACAATAATGATACAGTACAAACCATCATCCTAAAACTTAGTGGCTTCAAGCACTAACCATTTATAATTGTTCTGGACTCTACTAGTTGGCTAAGCAATTTTGCTGATCTTGGCTCAGTTTGTTTAAGCAGTTCTTTGTGATCCTGGCTGGGCATCACACACATATTTATGGTAAGGTGATCAACAGTTGAATTAAAATGGCACTGGGTGGGACGCCTGGGTGGCTCAGTTGGTTAAGCAACTGCCTTCGGCTCAGGGCATGATCCCGGAGATCCGGGATCGAGTCCCATATCGGGCTCCCTGCTCTGCGGGAAGCCTGCTTCTCCCTCTCTCACTCCCCCTGCTTGTGTTCCCTCTCTGGCTGTGTTTCTCTCTGTCAAATAAATAAAAAAAATCTTTAAAAAAAAAAATGGCACTGGGTAAGACAGGACCCTGTTTCATTACAGTGAGTGGGTATTAAATCACAAAGGTCAAGGAAGAACAGGTTTTAAGAAAAAATAGATAGTCAAATATCAAATGCTACTGAGAAACACAGAAAGATGAGGATAGGGGAAACATATGATTGGGTTATCAGGAAGATAACAATGAAGTTTAAGATACATGTTTCAGTGCGCCTGCGTGGCTCAGTGGGTTAAAGCCTCAGCCTTGGGCTCAGGTCATGATCTCAGGGTCCTGGGATTGAGGCCCGCATCTCTGCTCAGAGAGCCTGCTTCCTCCTCTCTCTCTGCCTGCCTCTCTGCCTACTTGTGATCTCTCTCTCTCTGTTAAATAAATAAATAAATAAATAGATAGATAGATAGATAGATAGATAGATAAGAAAGAGACATGTTTCAATAATATAAGAACGCAAAAGTTAATGGAGTATTTAGTAAAACGGTATGCATAGATTCTTCTTTTTCTCAAATAATCTGATGGTGAAAAGAGGAAGAGAAAAAAGCCTGAGATAAACAAGCAGAATATGGTAAGGTTAAAGAATGATTTCTGGGTTTTTTCAGTTTCCTGTTTAAGAAAAAAGGAAACCTGGGAAGGAATACAGAAGAAAAGTGACAAAGAATCCCTCCTTGATCAAACTCTTCTGAAGGTTGTTCTCAACTTCTTCTCAACTAGGCCCTACCTTTAAGGCTTCCATGTTGATCTCTTCATTGCCCAATTTAAGGAAGAATCCTGCTAAGTCCCCATAGTGGCTACAATACTAGAGAGCTGCTCAGCAGATGTAAGGTAGGTGATGCCAGGTTATCAGGATAAAATACCAAAAATTAATAAAGCCTGGGTTTTTATTAAGTAAAGGATTTATTTTCCTATTTCCTTTCTCTTCTGGTATCTGACCTACTGTGTTCCCAGGCCCTTTGTCTGCCTTGATCACCGAGATGTTGCCTTTTTTCCCAGAAATGCTACAATACGTTGGTCCTCAGATTCTCAATTGCCTCCTGACATCTACCTGAGAGACCTAAGACACTGTAACCTCCATCTGGTTCCAAAAACCCCCTGGCTTGTTTCGCACCACACAAAATGGGGAGACTTTAATCCTTTGTTTTCTAAACTTCAATCTCTACAGAGTCTGGTCCCCAACCAAACCAGATCAATCTTAATCATCTATTGCTCCCTATAACTCAGGGTGATAGTATGGTGTGACACTACACAACAGAGCAGCCTTTAAAAGACCTTCTCCTAACTGTGGGGTCCTAGTATTTAATCTCTTCTTTCTCTAGTCATCTTAGGTCCATTGCTTATCTCTAAAACAGTCATTTACAGGTTTTTTTAAGAGCTGATTACATGGTCACTGAAGTAATATATGAAACTCATAACCTGCAGGCTTGCGTTGCAAAGAACATACATTTAGACTGAATTCTGAGTCACCAAAATATGTACTGAAGTACTCTGTTAGGAACTGGAGGGCAGAGGGATTCAGTCACCAAAATATATACCGAAGTTACCATAATATATACTGAAGTACTCTGTTAGGAACTGGAGGGCAGAGAGATTAATTCAGTCACCAAAATATATACTGAAGTACTCTGTTAGGAACTGGAGGGCAGAGGGATTAAAAAAAAAAGAAATAAAGAAAGAAAAAAGAAAAAAAGAAACCATGGTCCCTACCCTTAAATAGCTTACAGCTTAGTATAGAAGTCAGATATGTAAATAAGTAATACATACATAAACTGATTACAGTCTGATACCCTATTCTATAGCTTAAAAAGAAAAAGCCTTTTTCAGAATTGACAGAAATAGTCTTAAAATAAAAGAAAACAGAGCAAATAAATGAGCAAATGAACAAGCAGACAGATAAATGAGAAACCAAATATCAAACTAGTAAAGTTTTCTGGGGTCTTAGGCAAGGTAGTAAGTATATCATGCAAATGCGACTGTCATTCTACAACATCTCCTTTCTTTTTCCTGAAATGTCATTCTCACTATAAATGCTAATTGGTTTAGCATATATAACAAATAAATCTGGTCCTAGAATAATTCAACACAGTACACAATAAAAAAAAAAAATTCTTTGCTTCCCAGCTTTACAGATAATGGAGCTTCTAAACAAATCTAGCCCATTGTCCGATCTAGCCCACCAGACTGACACTGGGCTACAATGCAGCCTCCCCAGATATTTATACCGAGCATCCATCTAACTGGTCAATGTTAATGCCTTAGGGATTATTAAAGTTTGCCATATTTGATTGATAAGTTCTCTCAATTTTAGGGCATAGGAAGAGTTCCCAAGAAAAGATATAACTATCCTATGCTCCTTCTGAAAGTATAGAAATAACCAGTTACCAGTTCAGCCAGCACAAAAGATCCACCTGGTTGAACTGATTTTTTTCCTCTGTATAACACCTTGTTATTTGTTATAATGACTGATTCATAATGTAACTGCACTGATACCTGATACCTTATGCCACAAAGGAGATTATCTCCATTCCTCATGAGATGGAATCATACAGAACTGGGTTTGGGGGCGCCTGGGTGGCTCAGTTGGTTAAACCACTGCCTTCAGCTCAGGTCATGATCCCGGAGACCCGGGATCCAGTCCCACATCGGGCTCCCTGCTCGGCGGGAGGCCTGCTTCTCCCTCTCTCACTCCCCCTGCTTCTCCCTCTCTGACTCCCCCTGCTTGTGTTCCCTCTCTGCCTGTGTTTCTCTTTGTCAAATAAATAAAATCCTTAAAAAAAAAAAATTTAAAAAAAAAGAACTGGGTTTGAACCTGAGCTCCATAAGGTGAGGTCTACATGATCTTGAGCAAGATATTTAACCTCTTTTAAATCTAAAGTATCCATAAATCTTTAACCACATGCAAATGGGGAAAATAATACCAATCTAAGTTTGCTGTGAGAATTGATGAGGAAATGATAAGTCTGTAAGACTAACATACACCAGATATTTAATGAATACTAGCATTCACTTTACTCTAATCTGATTTATATTATCAACTTTTTCTCTTTGTTTTGAATAATTTTTGTTAGCTCCCTCCACTTCATTATCTCTTCATTCATTCTTTCATTTAGGTTCAAAGTTACTAAAAGCATGAATTTAACACTGTCTCTCATGTAATATCTCCCAGCCATTTCTGGAATCTAAAGCAAAAGAAAAGTTATGGTTTCAAATGGGACTTTACCCTCAAAACTGCTTGCCTTTGTTTTAAAGTGCCTCCCTCAACCCCTATCTCTGATAATTTTCTAGCGCTGAGGAAAGAACATTGGCTTTTAAGTCGATTCTGAATTCCAAATCCAACTATGCTGCTTACTTAGTCAAGTAACTTACTTGTCCCAGTTACTAAATTTCTCTGTATCTCAATGTCCTATAAGCTATGGCAACAGGCACAGTGCCTAGCAATGGGTGTTCTAACAAATGATTAAGTTTTTCTCAGCCCCGAGGTTACTAATCAAAACTATCTCTCAGTCAACAACTGCTCCCAAAGATACAGTCCAAAAAGATAAAGCATGCCCTGTTCTACAGTTATTCACTCATTTTGTTATTCAACAAATAGTTTTTGGAATGCCCTATATGTCCTAGGAATAAAAATTGTAACATTTGTTTAACATTTTAAAAGACAACTAAGCCATGATTTCAGCCCTGAAGGACCTCAGAGTCTAGAGGGAAGGCAAACATACAAATAATTATAATGCAGTATTCTAAGTACTAAAAACAGAGATGTATACAAGTGCAGGGATTCACAGAAGACACCGATCAGGCAAGGCTTCCCAGAAGAGATGATTATGCTGGACTTGAGTCTAGGGAAAGGGAAAGACATGTATTCCAAAGAGAACAACAACAGAAAGCCCATGATGCCTGCTGACAACTCCAAGTACAGGAATCAGGTATGGGTAGAGGAAGCCACTGCAGGGGACTGATAGGATATGAAGCAGGTAGGAAGGAGCCAAATCATAAAAGGCTTCAAATGATATTCCAAAGTATTTGGAGTTTATTCTTAATGTACTAGAGAGCCACTGATTTGTAAGTCAGAGAATAAAAAGTTTTAGAATAATTCCTCTAATGGCAGAGCAATGAATGAGTTAGAAGGGCTAATATTGGAAGCAGTCATCATAAATGGATGTAAGTGGCAAGGGAGGGTCGAGGATGGCTCTTGGGTTTCTAACACGAACGAATGGCGCACAGTAGTTTCATTATACAAAGGAGTCATACACAGGGCAGAGCACATCTGTGGGTAAAAATAATGAACATTTCAAGCTTCATAACTCCATTAAGGGGAAGATGTTCAATAAACCATTGAGAAAAATGTGACTGCAGTATAGGAGAGAGGACTAAAATAGAGATATAGATTTAGGATATATATTTGGGAGTAATAATTTTTAAAACCAAGGAACATACTATTTAAAAGAAATATAATCCCTTCCCAACTTCAACTGAAAAGATTACAAATTTAAAACCTTAAATTACCATCTATTGAACATATATTAAATTTTAACATAAAAAATGAAAACATGCCAACATATTTAATGAAAACAAACTCTTACCAAAGATAAGTATTTTATATTCATTTATTTATCACTTTTCTTAAAAAATCTACTAATAAAGACTTTCTCCCTATCTATAAAATTAATATATTTCCAAAATAATGTTTTCATGGCCAAAAAAAAAAAAAAAACCAGCATGCTTCATCTTCTGAATAAACAAGCTGGTTTAATTTCCTGAGTAAACATTACTCATACTTAACAATGAACAGAGCCCAAAGTCACTGAAGGAGTTAAGAAATTTCTAAAATCCCAGGAGCAATAAACCTCACCAGAGAATTCAGTCAAGAGCTTATTATAAAAGACTAAAAGTCAATGTCATACCAAAATTTTAAATAACTTCATGCATCCCTCTATTTAATAAATTATTTCAAAACTAGGTCACAATTGACAGACACACTATCTTGGGCAGACGGAAGAGAGTTGATAAGCAGGGAAAATTTCCTTTTCTCTACTGAAGCATGTCCACCAACTGTCATATTTGGAAAACAGCCAAAATGAGCACTTTATGTGCAAAAAGAACAGGAAACTCTTGAAATACTAGCAAAATGTGTGGTATAGAAATGTGGGATGTAAAGAATTAAGATTCACATTTATGGATGTTTGGAAATAATGTTTCTAAGAACTAGAAGGCCATCCAAGGTAATAAGCTCTGAAAGCCAAAGGTAGAGCCCCTTGAATCCCTGGGCTAAGTGTCACCCTTATCTTCTAATCTGTGACCATTTATCCAGCATAAGGTTCCCATTTATATTTCCAATACAGGCATCTGGCCTCATAGTTATTTTACCTGAATCAGCTACATAAATTTCCTTGAAAAAACCATGGTCAAACCATGTCTGTCTCTTAACCTTCTTTTCTTTATGTTTCCTAACCTTATTATTCCTCTTTTGTCAGAGTATTTTCTAGTTTCTGGCTACAGGGTTTACCAGTTAGAGCTGACACAGCTGAGTCATTGAAGAAAAATGGCTGAACTATTCAGGAAGAAAATCAGAAAGAAAAGAGAGAGGGAACCTAGAAATGTTAACTAAAGAGGAAATAGGAAAACCTTAGACTTCTGAATCTGTATAAGCCTGTAACTCTAGGTTAATGTTCTCAATTCAAATCAGGGCCCACAGTCAACTAAGGGTCACCAAGAGTTTTCTACATGGGCTTCTCACTAATCTAAAATACGTATTTTTTTTAAATGTAACAGTAGGAGTCTGGATAATGCCCAAAACCAATAACCAGGGAAAAGAGAAGTGTATGCATTCATTTTGAGTGACTTTACTATTAGAAACTCCCTGGCAGTTATAACAGCACTACCAATGCCACTGTCACCTTGGATAAGGTACCCAATTGTATCACACAGTATTCTGCCTCTTAAAGAAGTACAGGAAGTATGACAAAGAGGAAGTGAGAAAGGCAAGTTAAAGACAGATTTCTGGTTTGAATGTATTCTCTCAAGAAGTTCACAAAATTGCCAAGGTAATAAAATTTTTTCCACATGCCCCTTTTCTAAGATTTTGTCCCTACCTTCCCCTCAAACATGAGGTTAAGCCCAAAGAGATTCAGCAGCTCCTATTACATGCTACATGACCCTGTCTCCCAGGTCCCTGCTGCCTTGATTCCTGGTCTTAAGAAATTTAACTCCTGGCAGTTCAACTTTTCCTTGATTACACACACACACACACACACACACACACACACACACACACATTTATATGTATGTATATATGTTTGTGAATAGTCCTATAACCCCCCATTTCAGTGTAAAGAGCAAGCAAGCAAGACTTCAGAGAAAGGTCACATCAGACATGGATCTGCCACCATTCCTTTCCTCAACCCCTTTCTAGCACAGAAACAATATCTGAATTATACTGCTCAGAAAATACTATCTGCCAATTCAAGATTCAGGAGTTTTAGAAGGACTGAAGGGAACAGGTAGAACAGATACTCTGTGTGGTCCCTTGTTCCACTAATGAATGTCACAAACTGCAAAGTGTAAACCCAAGAATTCCTTAAAAATAAAAGCCAAGGGGCTCCTGGGTGACTCAGAGGGTTAAGCCTCTGCCTTCAGCTCAGGTCATGATCTCAAGGCCCTGGGATTGAGCCCCACATCGGGCTCTCTGCTCAGCGGAGAGCCTGCATCCCCCTTTTTCTCTGCCTGCCTCTCTGCCTATTGGTGATCTCTCTGTCAAATAAATAAATTAAAATCTTAAATAAATAAATATATAAATAAATAAATAAATAAATAAATAAATAAATAATGAAAGCCAAGGGGTGCCTGGGTGGTTCAGTCAGTTAAGTGTCTGCCTTAAGTCCAGGTCATGATCCTGGGGTCCTGGGATGCAGCCCCGCCCATCAGGCTCCCTGCTGCACCTGGGCCCTGCTTCTCCTTCTCCCTCTCCCTCTGCCTGCTGCTACCCCTGCTGGTGGGGCACACTCTTGCTCTCTCTCTCTCTCTCTCAAATAAATAAATAAAATCTCAAACAAACAAACAAAAATAGAAAGCCAAGATACCAAAAGAAATACTGTGAAAAGGTCATAAGTTATTAGAGGTGCTGCTGATAATAAGAAAAGGTTAAGGGGCACCTGGGTGGCTCAGTCGTTAAGCGTCTGCCTTTGGCTCAGGTCATGTTCCCAGAGTTCTGGGATCAGGCCCCGCATAGGGCTCCCTGCTCAGTGGGAGGCCTGCTTCTCCCTCTCTCACTCCCCCTACCTGTGTTCCCTCTCTAGCTGTGTTTCTCTCTGTCAAATAAATAAAATTTTTAAATTAAATCTTTAAAAAGAAAGGACAAGAAAAGCTTAAGAGAGTTAAAAAAAAAAAAAAAAGAGGAGGAGGAGGAGGAGGAAGAGAAGGAGAAAGGAGGAGGAAGAAGAAGAAATAATAATGATCTCTTTGGATCCCCAGATGTTATCTTATGCATTAAGTATGTTGTTTAAATACAGGTCCGTTTTGGGCTCCCTTCTTAGAGAATAAAACCAAAATTTTAATCATCCTGCCATTGATCTAGTCTTCCCAGACCTAGAAAAGGAGAGCAGCAGCTGATAATACTGCCAGCTGCTTATTTTTTCTTGAATTTGGCATGAGAAGCCCAATGATCTTTTAAAATATGGAATATAACTGCAATTAATTATTTCTTCAATGTTCCCAAACTACTTTTTTCCAACTTTTTGCAAATAAGGAGGGTATTTTTCAGTGATATGTAAAGAGCTACCTGGAAATTTCTTTGCACAGATTTATTTCTAGGAATTAAGGATTCCTGGCAATAATTTAAAGTCTGGTATATCCCCAGTATGAATTACTTATTGTCCTAGTTCATTTGGCACAATAAGCATTTTTACAAGACCTATGTAGATTTACTATATTTTAAAATAAAGTTGGTCAATTTCCTGACATAATATTTTTACGATATCTTAAAAATCATACTGGGGGTGGGGGTACCTGGGTGACTCAGCTGGTTACGCATCTGCCTCAGCTCAGGGCATGATCTCAGGATCCTGGGATAGAGCACCACTTTGGGCTCCCTGCTGAGCAGGGAGCCTGCTTCTCCCTCTCCTGTGCTCTCTTTCTCAAATAAATAATTTTTTAAAAATCATAGTGGGAATATCACATAACAAGAAAAACCTACTTGCTGAAATCCTTATCTCTATCAAATTCTGCAAACTAAACTTTCTTGGTGAATGACAATTCTTATCTCAATGCTTTCATAACTCCTTTTTTTTTGCATCAACATCATCTTAGAAAGTCTTGAGAGTGCACTTCACTGACAATTATGATACTTTCAGCTAAATAGAGCAAAAAATATATAAAGACTTTCAATCTGGAGGCCTACTACATATCCATAACAAAATACATGAAATAAAAAGCTCATTTAAAAAAAGGCAACATGCTGACCAACCCACCAAACTATCATTATCTCTCCTCCAAAATGCAGAAAGAAATATAGAGTCCAGGAGAACCACCACACAGTACTCAAGCTTTGGTCATAATCTTCATGTTAGCTAGAATTTTTATTTGCCCATAACCTAATTTTCTTCCAACACAAGGGAACCGGTGGTTATTGAGATTTTTTACCGTCATGATCATCACAGATAAAAAGAGGAGCAGTATGTTACTATGTTACTCTCTTCTTCTACTTCCTCTTCCACTCTCTCCTTTTCCTTCCTCCTATTTCCGTTCTCTTCCTTAACAATTCAATCTCTAGGGACACCTGGATGGCTCAGTCAGTTAAGTTTCCACTTTTGGCTCAGGTCATGATCCTGTGGTCCTGGGATCAAGCCCTGCATCGGGCTCCTTGCCTAGCAGGGAGCCTGCTTCTCCCTCTGCCAGCTGTTCCCCCTGCCTGTTGTGCACATGCACTCTCTGACAAATAAATAAAATCTTTTAAAAAAAATAAAAGAATAACTCAGTCTCTAAAGCTCTTATGAAGGGCAGGAAAAAATAATCATCCATACCAGAGAGAAGAGGGAGGCTGCAGGAGCTTACAGTGAAGTTGATAGAGCCCAAGCCAAGGAAGGAGAAATTCATATTGGGGGCAGCAGAGTATGGGGTGTCAGTGCCATGCAAGTTGAAAAGGGCACCCCTATAGAGGGGTGCATGATGTGAGAGGGTTAGAGCTCCAGTAGGGTGAAAAGAATATCCATGCAGGGGTGGCAGAGAGGAACATCTGGACAAAGGGTGTCAAGAGTCCAAACAGGGGTGCCTGGGTGGCTCAGTGGGTTGAGCCTCTGCCTTCGGCTCAGGTCATGATCTCAGGGTCCTGGGATCGAGGCCTGCATCAGGCTCTCTGCTCAGCGGAGAGCCTGCTTCCTCCTCTCTCTCTGCCTGCCTCTCTGCCTACTTGTGATCTCTCTGTCAAATGAATAAAATTAAAAAAAAAAAAAAAAAAAGATTTAAAAAAAAAAGAGTCCAAACAGGGTGAAGAGATCATCCACACGCAAGGGTGACCCAGTTCAGGGGTTAGATCACAAGCAGGATAAAAAGGGTATCCCTTTCTAGATGTGAACTGGCATAAAGAGTCAGAGACTACAAATGGTATAAAGAGTCAGAGACTACAAATGGTAAAAAGGTATCAGTGTAGATCAGGCTAATCAGCAGAGCCTGAGTTGGGTAATGAAGACATAAACTTAGGCAAGGGTATGGCAGTAGAGAGGAAGGTTTCTTGTATACAGGGGAATTTATCAAATAAGTCTCTAAAGAGAACAGAAATCAAGTTTTTCACTATTGGAGCAAAAAGAAAGGAAGAAACCAAAATGAATCCTGTCTGTGAAATTGGACTGGAGTTAGACACATCATTGTAAACCTATGATTTTCAATAAATATAGGTAGATATAGATGTTTAAGTGTGTATATTTCTGTGTATGACTATACATATATATTTATATATTTTAAGATTTTTTTATTTGTTTGATATAGAGAAACACAGCTAGAGAGGGAACACAACAGGGGGAGTGAGCGAGGGAGAAGCAGGCTTCCCGCAAAGCAGGGAGCCCGATGTGGGGCTTGATCCCAAGACTCAGAGATCATGACCTGAGCCGAAGGCAGATGCCTAATGACTGAGCCACCCAGGTGCTCCTGTATGAATATACTGTTTTCCCTAATGATCATACTTAGTATCCAAATATTAGTACCTACTTACCATTTTCCAATAGAAAGAACTATGGCTTCTTAGAGAAATGGCTGACTCAGAACTGAGGCAGAGAAAGATGAGTCCTGGAACATCTTATGATGTCAAAATCAAGGAAATGCTCAAAATGACTCAGAAAAGCCAGCCTTAAAGGACTTATAGTGGCTAAGAGTAGGACAATTTAAGCATCAAAAATTAACAATGACAGGGTGCCTGGGTGGCTCAGTGGGTTAAAGCCTCTGCATTCGGCTCAATTCATGATCTCAGGGTCCTGGGATCGAGGCCCGCATCGGGCTCTCTGCTCAGCGGGGAGCCTGCTTCCTCCTCTCTCTCTGCCTGCCTCTCTGCCTACTTGTGATCTCTCTGTCAAATAGATAAATAAATCTTTTAATTTGCAGATAATTAAGTATACCTCCACACAAAATAGTTATTACAAAGGGGAAAAAAGTAACTGTCTACAAAGAAGCCTGACAGACACTATCATAAACAAGTAATTAAAGTGGACATTTTGAGTAACAGTACAAATCAAAATCACACAACCTCCGATAGGATGCAATGAAAAGGACACAGCATCCTTCTGTGATATTCCTGCCAAAAATGAGCACAGTGTGAATCTAACCCTAAGAAAGTACCAGAAAAACTCAAACTGAGAGACATTTTACAAAATAACTGGCCTATCACCTTAAAAAGTATCAAGATCATAAAAATTAAGGAAAGACTGAGACACTCTTCCACACCGAAGTACATTAAGGAGGTGTGACAACAAAATGTAATGTGTGATCTTTAACTGGATTCCAATGAAGCACATTTTTGGGACAACTGCCCAAACCTGAAAGGGCTCTAATGATTGTAATGTAGCAATATTAATTTCCTGATTTTAGTAGTTGTGTTGTGGTTGTATAGGGAAATGCCCTTGCGTTTAGGAAATACAAACTAAATACAAACTAAAGTATCCTGAGGGGAGAGGGCATCAGGTTGGCAATTTCTTTCACATGGTTTGGAGAAAAAAGTTATTTCAACTAAACTTCCAGCTTTTCCACAAGTAGGTCATTATTTCGAAATCAAAAAAAATTTTTTTTTAAATTTTAGCCTCAACCATTAAGTAATTACTTAAACCTGACTCATGGTCAGATTCAGTTCATATATTTATAAATAATGGAAAGTGGGAGCCAAATGTTGACACTGGACTGATCAAAAGAAAAGCTGACTTTGTGAGCTTTCATACACTATGAAATCAGAAACTACTATATAGTTAGCTATCATCTCATGTATGTAACTTCTGCAAATTGCCTAGAGGGGAGAATCTATTTTCTGTACTCTAAAGCACCATCACCATGCTGAATACATAGTCCACACCCTCAAAATTTTTGCCAATTAAAAATGCTTTTAAAAGCAAGATAAAGAAAATATCCATGATAAGCTTATTAAGAAACCATTAACCTCATGGATTATAGCATAGCATGCACAACTCCAGCAAAATACAATCTCTGTCTGCTCAAATTACCTTTGTGAGAAATGTAGACGACAAGAAACTAATGCTAAATATCTGTGACCAATACTCCTCCTAAAAGTAGTCAGAAAAAAGTAATCACTATCTCTGGAATCAGAAGACTAAGCAAATATATCATCACCTGTGGCCTGTCTTGGTGCTTACACCATTAAAGATTTAACTTAAGACAATGTACCTAAAGAAGTTACCTATTAAAATGCAAATATCCCATAGTTCACATCAAATAAAGATACTCGTGAAATTTATACAATTATTCCTTGCACAGCCATAGTGCGTCAGTAATAATACTAACAACAAAAACACACATTTTGAGTCCCTCCTATGTGACAGGCCCTGTGCTAGATACTTTATATATGTGAATTCTCTTTAACTCTTAACAACTCTACAAGATAGATACCATCCTCACTTCTAAATCAGGAGACTGAGGTCCAAAGAAGTTAAATAATCTGCCCTGGGCCAAATGTCCATTCAATTGCAGAGTTTACATTCAAACTCAAGACTCTGACTTCTGTTACATTCTGTTGATTCTTTTTTTTTTTCTAAGATTTTATTTATTTGACAGAGAGAAACACAGCCAGAGAGGGAACACAAGCAGGGGGAGTGAGAGAGGGAGAAGCAGGCTTCCCGCAGAACGGGAGCCTGTTGCCGGGATCGGGCTGGATCCCAAGTCTCCAGGATCATGACCTGAGCCAAAGGCAGTCGCTTAACCAACTGAGCCACCCAGGCGCCCCTCTGTTGATTCCTTCTACCATGCCATTTACTGTTGCTGAAAACGGAAACCTATGACATGAGGAAATGAATGTGCAATTTAGAAAACTTTGGGACGCCTGGGTGGCTCAGTTGGTTAAGCGACTGCCTTCGGCTCAGGTCAT
>PITA01016656.1:0-10022 GCA_004023965.1 Spilogale gracilis
TTGGTGGGAATGTAAACTGGTGCAGCCGCTTTGGAAAACAGTGTGGAGATTCCTTAAAAAATTAAAGATAGAGCTACCCTATGACCCTGCAATTGCACTACTGGGCATTTACCCCAAAGATACAGATGTAAAGAAGGGCCATATGTACCCCAATGTTCATTGCAGCAATGGCCACAATCGCCAAACTGTGGAAAGAGCCAAGGTGCCCCTCCGAGACATTCTTAAAGGCTCTCCTTGTCAATCAATCTACAAATCTAAAGTCCCGCAGCCCACCCTTGGGATTATCCACAATCGGTCCACCACAGATGGTTCTAGTACTAATCTCCCTCCACTGTCGGCAAGAAACCTGGTTCATGCAAACTTGAACACCTGCCTTGTCTCCAACATCTACTCATTTGCTCCTTTACATGCTTTTTATGTAATGAATGCTTCCCTTACGCTAGAACTCCTCTGTCTTCTCCACTTACTGGGCTTTTACTTATATTTAACAACTTCCTTGCTAGCTCAGATCCTTTGGGATCAAGCATTCTTCTCCTGGAACCCTTATCGTGTCTGCAGAAGATGTCTAAACTATTCACCTGGGAAATTCACTCTTAGAATTCTGAGTATGTATCTCATTAAAGCCTCCCAACAGTGTCTAGCACTGTTCCTTACCTATAAATGTATTAAGTATGTGCCGAATGAATGAATGGAGGAGGTGAGGGAGAGAGAGAGGACTTTAATATTGTTGTAAAGTCACTGGCAAGACGGTCCAAGAGGGTCCTTTTACATGATGTGTGTTATGAAAATGCTTTGGGCTAAAATATCTTTCATCTCTCTAACCGCTGCATGAAATCCTACTTTAAAAAAATATATTCTTTGTTGTCCTGGCTTTTCAGATTGTTAAAAGTGTACAAAAACAAGCAATTGCTAGTTGAAAAGGGCCCCCATAAGAGGTCCTGTGGCAGAATGGGACACCTGTTGGGTCCCAGGGAGGGGAATATGGAGAGTATCCCTGGAGAGCCAGGGTACCCTGGGAAAGAAATGAACAAGTAACAAGCAGACTCGGGCCATACCAATCAGCTGGAACTAATTTACCATGACTATATCATACGAATATATACACAGACACATAGGGGTGTGTGTGTGTGTGTGTGTGTGTGTGTGTGTGTGTGTGTGTGTGTTTATTTTGTGAGTTGTATTCAAAACAGAAGAACTTTTAAAAAACTTTTAAACTTTTTAAAAGATCATAGCTGCAAAACTTAGATAATATCAAACATAACTATATATATTTAAGCAGACAGACATGCCAGATTAATGAAATAAAAGCCTTTTTTTCAATTAGAAGAACAACATAGCTCTTTTTAGTCATTTTTTATAACGTTCTTATAGCTTCTGAAGTGAAAAGACTGATAGACACTGACTTTCACTATTTCTAATCTACAAAAAAATGTTGTTTCTAAATTTAGCTCATTATTATTATCTGGTTTTCCCAAGGCATTAAGCAAGTTAATCAGGGGCTTTAATGACTAATCTCAGAGGAAGAATGACTGGTTGACTGAAGTATTCCTAATGTCATATATGAGTATATGTATCTTTTGATGATTAGAATGGGTTAAACTGGTTACCTTGCAAGCTTGTAGTTTTGCATTTATATCCTGAACTAGTATGTGCAAATTACAGTCTCCAGAACTGAAGATCTTTGCCTGGATCTATGGAAGGGAAGTGATGGGAAAAAGTCACCAGAATCAAAGTGGCTATCCAACAGGGAAGGGCCATTGCTTGCTGGCATACTACCCAAGGCAGATGCAACTGGATCCCAAATATCCCCCCTTTATTTGTTGACTTTTGTCCAACTGAGGCTTTCTCTCTACAATGAAGAATAAAGCATTCCATAACATTGACTTACTTTAATATACAATGACGGGTTTCGTTTATTTATCATTCATTCACTCATTTGATAAATACAGTGCTTCCTATACGCCAATATGGGTAGACAAACAGGAGTGACTCTGACAATTACTTCCAGCTTGTTTCAGAATCAGGTACCTACATGGAGGGACTCGCCTCTCCTAAGCAGGAGGACCTGTTCCCAAACGCTGCTTATCATAGGCCTTCAAGGTTTCACATGTTAGACAATGGGGGCCCCATAGGCTTCTGTAAAGGGCTGAGTCCTAAGACCAGACTGTTTGTTGCTCTACTTTAAGCTGTATTTGTCTTGCTTATAGGATTGTTCTCAGCCTTGCTTATAGGACCAGAGACCATTTGAACATCATTTCTATTGCTTAATTACTTCTAAAATAGTAGGTAGGGAGCTATTTGTCCCTGAAAAGGAGAGAACCTCCCCTCCCCAGTGCAGCACCAGCTGAGCATTCTGGCCCTTTATTCCAGGCTGCACCCAGTGACTCATGTTGCCCTATGACCACGTCCTCTGCCAGCACCCATCATTTGCTGGGGAGATGGGCACAGAGCAGACAGAAGTCCTTACCTTCAGGAATCTGACATTCCAGTGTGGAGTCAGACAACTAGTACATTGAGTAAACAAGTGAAATATGTAGTACGTCCAAAGGTACCAAGTGTGAAGGGAAAAACAAGAAGTAGGAAAGGGGAACAGAGAGCATCGTGACTGTGGCAGGTGTCATATTCTGTTTGCAGAGTAGATTTGGAGGGGTGATAAGGAAAAAGATAATCTAACAGCATGGAACACTTGAAGGTGGGGGTGAACATTATATAGGGAAATAGGGAAAAAGATGTCAGAGAACCCGAGAGGCACACCAGGCCAACATGTGTCTTTGCTTTCTGTTTCTCCTTGGGCTGCTCCTAGAGCGAAGTTCACCTGGCAGTTAGAGATGACAACGTTGCCCAGGGCGCCTCGAAGATGCTGAGGTTTGAAGAGGTCTCTTCCTGTGTCAAAATGGGAATTTTACTGTCTCTCTTGCCCACCTCTTAGGGCTGTTGTGAGGATCCAAAGAGACAAAGGCTATAAAGCTGCCTTGAAAACAGCTCAAGCTCTCCACAATGGCAAGGCATTATTATTGGGAGTTTGTCTTTGAAATAGTGGGGTGACTGTTTCTGTATCCAAATGTTATTAATTGTAGCATAAAGATGAAGAAAGAGAATGGGAGGATATTAAGAGAGAGGGAGAGAGAGAAGAAAACATTTAATATGAGCTTGGCTCATAAACATATATATCATGCTATGAGTGGATGATTTTATCAGGTGAGGTGACACCCCTCCTTCCTCACCTGCAAGTCACTGCTGTCGGCTGGCACAGCTTTGTGCCTGCTCCTGCCATGCCACGGAGCGTGCTCTTTCCCGTTAGACTGCAAAGCACAAGCCCAATTTTGGGATAAAAATATTGGCTTTACCCTAGAAAGTAAATGTGTAAATAGGAAGGCGGGTTTATTTTGCAGTGTCTTAAATTACTCAGGCAAAAGAAAATAACAATAATTGCCAAGTGGAAAAGGAGGAACAACAATGAGAAAAATAATATGTTTTTTAAGAACACATGACAAATGTCAAAATTAATGAATATCTTGATACAAGAAATAAAATTAACAATGTCTTAATTTAGTTATTATGTTTGTTCTCTTTTAAAAAACTCAAATTTTTTCTTCTTCATTATGTCACAGACCCCCCCCCCTCATGTTACCAGTGATCAAGAACTGAAGACCATTTGCACACCATTTCTGCTGCTTAATTACTTCCAAAATAGTAGGTAGGGAGCTTGTAATTAGTTTATGATTCATAATCTTCAAATATTAGTAATTATTTTAAAAAGAAACAAATTTTCTGAAACATACGAGTCTAACCTCTCATGTTTAATTTTTGTCTCACTGGAATTTGGTGATCTTGTTTAAAACACAAATTAGAAGAAAAAATATTTGAAATGGTACCTACTGATAGAAATGATTGGGAAAAATAAAAATGAATCTAATAAAAACACATAAAAGTGTTCTACATATTGTGTACTATGAAGGAAAAGTAATCAAAGACAAAAGTGGTGGGTGAAGTAGATCAAACTAATGATTTGAAGTTGGCCAGACTTCACTTTAGGAAAAGTACTTGAGTATGTTGTCGTCACAATCCACAATCTATCTACCCATATATTTTTCACAAAGTTAATTACAAGTTTTCCGGTTTTTTTTTTCACTTCAATGGTCATCTTTGAATCCGTGAGCTAGCATATCGTTTGGCCCACAAAAAGCAACCTTAGTGGTGTGGCAGGAGCAGGATGTGAGGGGACTGGGAAGCATCTGGCAGGCTCAGAACATGCTGAGGGCCGGGACTGCCAACAACATGCAGGGTTTTCTTCTGCAGCTGTCATTGGCTCAAAGGTTGTTACAGGGGAAAGTGTTTGTGCCCAAAACAAAACAAAACAAAACTCAGGCACGGTAAGAAAAAGTGTCAGTGGGGGAATTTTCAGAAATGTGACATATTCGTACATTTGAAAGTTCTAGAAGATTCCTATAATACACGTTATTGAATAGAGGTCTGGTATTTTTTAGGTCCTTATTCATTTTCTTTCTTTCCTTCTCCTTCCTTCCTTCCTTCCTTCCTTCCTTCCTTCCTTCCTTCCTTCCTTCCTTCCTCCTTTCCTCCCTCCCTCCCGCCCCCTTTTCTCTCTCTTCTTTCTTTTCTTTTCTTTCTTTCTTTCTCTTTCTTTCTTTCTCTCTCTCTCTCTCTCTCTCTCTCTCTCTTTCTTTCTTTCTTTCTTTCAGTTGGGGCAGGAGGAGAGGGAGAGAGAAAATCTTAAGCAGGCTCCAGCCCCAGCAGGGAGCCCAATGCTGGACTTGATCTCACAATCCAGAGATCATGACCTGAGCTGAAATCAAGAGCTGGACATTTAACCAACTGAGCCATCCAGATGTCCCATGGTCCTGATCATTTTCAATGCTTCATACTATGAATATACATGTGTTGTACTAATGTATCAATGATACTTTGATCTATAACCACCATGGTATATCAAGAATATCTGACAAATATTCTTCCATTAAAAAAAGCACAATATAATGCACCTGCTCACATAATCTTTAAAAACAACATTGCTCTCTTCATTTGAATAATAATGTTTCTTTTCAATTTAGTATGTGAAAACTATTATATACAAGTTCAAGCTGACAACCAAATAGAGTGGGGGAGGCAGAATAATGCCCTCAAAGATCTTCATATGCTAATCTCTAGAACTCAAGGATATCTTATCTTTCATGGCAGAGGGATTTTAGGGGATGTGATTAAGTTAAGGATTAAGTTAAGGAAGGGGATTATCTGAATTATCAGAGCGGGCCCAAAGCAATCATGAGGGTCCTTACCAGAGAGAGGCAGGTGGGTCAGAGTCAGAGAAGTGGCAATGGAAGTGGAGGTCTGAGTGATATGGGGTCATGAGCCAAGGAATGTAAGCAGCCCTGGAATCTGGAAAAGGGAAGGAAATGGATTCTTTCCTCGAGCCTCTATAAGGAATGCAGCTCTGCTGACATCTTGATTGTAGTCCTGACCCATTTTGTTGGACCTCTGACCTCCCGGATTGTCAAGTAACACAGCTGTGGTGTTTCAAGCCACTAAGTTGTGGTAGTTTACTGCAGCAGCAATAGGAAAATTTACAAATTGATTTGTCCTCCCATTCTCCTATAGATGCCAGAAGCTCAGCAAAAATAGAAAATAAAACTTACTTAAGGAAAATAACCCCAAAGAAATAGAAGTAATTACTGAGATGTGTAGCTTAAGAAGCATGCTTTTTGGAGGCACCTGTGGACACCTCTCCAATTGCCACATTTTGTGATTTATCTCCTGGTCACCATGGTGCAGACTGTGGTTACGATCAAAGCTCAGCAGACACTACATAAGGAAAGGTGAATGGAGAAAGTTCTGAGGAAAACATGGTGTATCACTCTCTGCCTTTATCAAGCAGTAAACCCCTAAGTGTTTCTTACAAACATCCTCTGTGGCTAGTGAGCATTTGCAAAAATGTCATGACCCAATCACCATACTCACAAGCAGAAGCTGACTGGGTATTATGGACTGAATGTTTGTGTCCCCTCAAATTCATCTGCTGAAGTCCTAACTTCAAATGGGATGTTATTTGGAGGTGGAGCCTGTAGGTGGTAAATGGGTTTAGATGAGATGATGAGGATGAGACCCCTATATGATAGGATTAATGTCCAAAGAAGAAGAAACGAGAGCTCTGTCTCTCTGCCAAGTGAAGATAACAATGAAAGGGCAGCATCACTGCAAGCCAGGAAGAGAGCTCTCAGGAACTGAACCTGCTGGGACCTTGATCTCGGACTTTCCAGCCTGCAGAACTGTGAAAAATAAATAGTTGTTGCTTAAGACCCCCAGTCTATGGCATTTTGTTACAGCAGCCTGAGCCAACTAAGACACTGGGCAATGACATTGTCTCCTATGAGGACAGTTCAGGTTGACCTTGTAGAGCAGGGAGGCGGCATCTTTACTCATTTCAGGAATTTGATAGTCTCTTGAAGTTGGTCAGGGAAGAGTGCATGCAGAAGACAGATTTCCCAAGATTCCCTGAGGGGAAAAGGAGAGTGGTGGGGAGCATGGTTCTTGGGGATAAGGCTGATGAGGAAATGATTAACTTTTCTGAGAGTAGCAGACAGGAGGCAAAAGGACTGCAAAGGAGCAGTTTAGTCAGGACAGCCTGAATGCAGAGACTGAATCCCTTGATCCTGGTTAATTAGGAAATAAAAGGCACTGCAAGGGGTTCGCAGAGAAAAACTACAGGTCGTTAAACAGAGTTCTGGGAGGGCAGTTTTGGCAGCAACACTAAGGCACTGCAGTGAGAAGGCACTAAGTTCTTGGACCCGAAGAAACACAATAAAAGAGAAGTATAATAGTCTAGATAGGAAATAACTGGTTTTTAATAAAAGCAGAAGCAAAGGAGATGGAGAGATGATTTAAGAGAAGAGGAAGGTCAGAAATTATCAGCTGACTAAGATGTGGAGAAAATTGTAATATATTTTTTAAAAATCCCTTGAAACTACATGAGTAGCCAGTCAGCAGTGAACATTATTTGGAAGGAGAGATAAATGACTATGGCATTTCAGTTGCGATAGAATATTTAGCTCCAAATGTCTTCGACACTGACAGGACATAATATATGGAACTCAATGAAAGGCAATTTGGGAGGAAGACAAGTAAATTTGTCTCTCTCATTTATATGCATGCTACAGTTGAGCTCAAGGAAAAAGATGTCTATACATGTCCAAATGTTAAGCAGAAGAGAATTAGAATCCAGGACTGACCTTTGGTATTCCTTCCTTGGAGTGATTTTTTTGTTTTGTTTTGTTTTGTTTTGTTTTTTGTTTTTTGAGTGACTCTTTACTAGGGGTGGGGTGGCTAGGATGGTGTGTGGAACAAGAATTTTAGTAGTGAGCACCTTTTGTGAACAGATTTTGCATGACTTAGAACACTAATATCCGGTAACTATGTGGACTATTCCACCACTTTTTACAGAACACAGTCGCAGCTCCCGCTGGATCTGTAACATTGTTCCCACACAGTCACTACAGGCCTTATCAGTCTCTTTATCTCAGCATCCCCACATTATCTTCACTGTTCCAACATCTCCAAAGCCACACTGTCTGTGTGCTACCTGTCACTTTTCTTTCTTTCTCTTTCCGTTGTTGTTACAACATGCATGTTTATTATCTATTGAGCACCTGCTCTTCCCTAGAAGTCCAGCTGAAAGACCAATGGGAACATTTAATGCAGCTTTTCCCCATTTATAAATATAGTCACAAAGTCATCCAGCAATCACAAGATGAATACATGCCACCCTACCTTCACATGTGCATGGCTCAAAGACCCCTCTGGTGCTCAGAGGCAGATCCTCAGGCAGAAGGCAATGTCACACTTCACTGCTATCTCCAGGGTTGCCTATGTATTTTTTTCTAAGTCTCTCTTTGACTTGACGCCAGAGAGAGCAAAAACTGCCATTTTTCTCAAGTCTTCCCCCAGGCCCACTCTGTTCTATTTTTAATGCATTTTATTCTCCCTACTATATGAAAATGAGATATTAAATACTTACTCTTTGGAATTTATACATAAATTCACAACCTCTTAAACCTACTTACAAAAAAAAGGAAAAACAAGGACTTATTGGTGACTTGTAATGGGTTAGTAGGTTTGTTAGTAGAGTCCACAGTATTTGACCCCTTTCACTGACCCTCATATTGCCCAGGTAAATGTTAAAGAACACACACTCAGGCATGCCAGCTCTCTAGGTTGGAATCTCAGCTCTAATTCTTACCACCTGGGCAGTCTGTCCAAGTGACTTAACCTCTCTATTCATCAGTTTTCCCATCTATCCAGTTTGCAATGGTCATATTTTAGCCTTCAAATAGGAACCAGGAGGTCCTCTATTTAGTCAACCTGAACTACCACACACTATGATAAGAGGAGCTGATAGGTGTCCTCAAAGGAAAATGCAGACAAAACATAATCACTGTGGCAAGGAGTGGAAGTTTCTGAGCCTAATGGGCTCCCACTGGTATAAGGGAGATGGACTCCAAGGCTCTAAATGGGGAGAGCGAGGAAGGTGGAGAGGTGGTACAATGGCTGGCTGGAGGAGACTCTGTTAAGGGGATCTGTAGAGCACTGGACGGAGGAAGGAAGGGAGCGGAGCAGAGATCGGAAAGGAGACAGAGAAAGGGTCCAAGAGAGAGAAACCAAATCTAGGGCTATCTTCTTAAGTCAGGCTGCCCAGGAAGTAGGAATCAGGTGCTATTCCAACAAGCAGACAAACAGGAAACTTAGATCACCTTCAGGGAAGCTCAAGAGGCAGCAGGCCAGAGCTGAACTGGCAAAACATGATAGGCGAGAAGTTACACCACAGAGGGAGATGTGCAAACCTGCACGGTGGCTCATCCCAGCTGAGTAACCAGAGTCCCCCAGGGAACTGGACAAGAAGGTAGGCGATGAGGAGAGCTGTCTTTCCTGGAACCGAGCAACCTACCTACAAGACCCTAGAAGTTTTACTGAGTATTCACCCTGAGTATTCAACTTGGGTTGCTTTTGGAATATTAGATAATTCTTATTTTTGAATACTTTTGGACAAAACCCAAACAGCTTTGATTTTAATAGTGATTTTATAAAAAACAACTTCAAATTATGAAGAAATATGATTCAAGTTATGTGATGTCATCATTTCATTTTAAATTCTTTGTATTCTTATTCACAGATTTACTTTTTCTTTTTTAGTAGCTTTATTGCTGGGTGAATGTTGATTCCTGTGTCTATTATACATGATACTAACTTCTCAAGTTTTCAAATCACGAAATAACGGACATCATTAGTAGTAAGAGCTTCCTATTCCATAATGAGTGAATGAACAGACATTAACTCTCATTTCAGAGTGTGTATCATGTCTAACAAACCATATGCATGTATCTGAAATATTACTGTGAAATTGGAAACTATTCAAGCCAACTAATTCTGTTATTAAAAATTCTAAAATACTCTGAAGTAATTCTTGACACATAAGGGTCAAGGGCATCACACGTGTGTGTAATGGTAATATTTATCTTTTTGTAAAATACAAGTCAAATATAACACATTCTTTTTAAGTAATGCATAGATTTTAGTTAAATATTAATGGCAATGTTTATGTAAATTTCAATTCGCTGATCTTAGCTTTCATAAAAGCAATAATTAAAATAGTTACATAAGCACTATGAACATAACTAAAATGTATAGCACTAAGAAAAATACCCTTCCTGGCTGTTTTCTCCTGCAATATGCTTACTTTGTGTAATTAACAAATGCTGATTCTTAAAATTATAAAAATCTCTTAAACAGTATCCACAACAATGCAGTGCATTAATTCGTGTCCATAAAATTATTGAATTTAGAGATTTATGGTTTTAATAAACAGAGAAAGCAGGTTAATTTTTTAAAACCATGATGAAAGTAACATGAATCCTCTATGGAGTTTGTTACCACTCAGCATTTCTTCACACTCAATACAAGTTTAAATAAGTATGTATGTGAATGCTTAATTACAAATTTTTCTAACTCATAGTATA